>CAUYQG010114330.1:0-28394 GCA_963574415.1 Tarsius wallacei | reverse complement strand
ACCGCAGCCTCGACCTGCTGGGCTCCGGCGATCCTTCCGCCTCAGCCTTCCAAGTAGCTGGAACTACAGGCGTGTGCTACCACGCCTGGCTAATTTTTTGATTTATTGTAGAGATGAGGTCTCGCCAAGTTGCCCAGGCGGATCTCGAACCCGCGGGCTCAGGCAATCCACTCACCTCAGCCTCCCAAAGTGCGGGATTACAGGCTGAGCCACCGAGCCCGGCTAAGAATGTTCTTAACAAAGGCCCTCTAGGCTGCCCTCAGTGAATATTTCTCACAATGAGGCCTCACTGATGTCAAAGTCTTTTTTACATTATGATTATTACTTATGTTTTTGTAGGGAAAAAGACTTCTGGGTTGTGTTAGTCTGCTCGGGCTGCCGTAACAAAGTACCATAGGCTAGTTGGCTAAAGAACAGAAATTTATTTTCTTGCAGTTCTGCGAGCTGGAGGTCAAAGATCAAGGTGTCACTGGTGCATTGGTGTTGGTTTCCAATGGGGTTTCTCCTTCTGACTTGCAGATGGCTGACTTTCTTGCTGTATCCTTACCTGCCTTTCCCTCTGCACGTGTGCTAGGAGAGAAAGATCTCTTGGTCTCTCTTCTTCTTCTTATGAGGAGACCAGTCCTACCAGGCTGTATTTAGGGCCTTAGGAACCAATTTAACCTTAAACAACTCCTTAAAGGTTCCATCTCCAAATGTATTCACATTGGAGGTTAGAGCTCTAACATACGAATTTTGGTGGTACACAGTGCGGTTTATGCATGGTTCTTTAAATAGCCACTGATTGACTTTTTGAGGGCAAGGGCACATTTAACTTACATTTCACTTTATCTCTTTGGTATTTTAGACTTTCTAGCTTGAAACTAGCTGAACCCTTTCATTTTTATTTCAACGTGCTCTATTTTGTGTGCACATATGAAAGCATTCCAAAGATTTAACATGCGGATTTAAAATAATAAATGCAAATTATTGTCATCTGACGTACCTCACCCCTCAGAATTTCAGTCTAGGTAATTGCATCAATTATAGGTGACAGAGGCCCTTTGCACTGTCTTGAGCGGGATTCTTGGCATTGTGACTTTTGGGCTACATGAGAGAGATTTGTACTGTGGGATGTGTGTGTGTGTGTGTGTGTGTGTGTGTTCCATATGTGCACACATATGCTTTAGCACCCTAGTGCTAAAAATAAGTGAAATAAATGCACATAAATAATTGATTTTTGAGGGGCAATTTACACCCTTTGCAATGCTGTTTGACCAAGGGCAGAATCCAGTCAACAGTGTCACCCTTATTTAATAACAGAATATAGGTCACGGGGTGGCTAATATGTGTTCTAATTTGTCCTGGTGGCAGCCCGATTTGCTGGTCTCCCCCGACAGCTGGAGCAAATGAAAGCTAAGTGAGGAAGAGGAGAGAGGAGAGAGGAGAGAGCTGGAGGGGTGGAGCTTGGGGGTGGCCGTAGAAAGGGAGAAGGAGCAGAGTTGCAAGGAACATCGACTTAGGGTGGCATTTTGCTGAATCTGTTTTATACGTATGTTCGGATATGTTTTATTGGCTCATAAAATTTAGTCACACACAGATTCAAAACTCAAGCAACTCGCCTCCGTCGATTTGTTACCATCATAATAGTGTGAAAACCATTTCCATCGCAGGTGTTTCAGAGACCCGCGGAGGTTACATGACTTAAACGTTAACATATTCTTCCAATAACGTGAAGCCGCTAGCCTTTGACCCAGAAGCTTTTGACTTTAATAATTTCCAGGCTATCCCTCAGCCGAAATATGTTTCCCCTTCCATTTTCACACTGGTGCACTTTCCCTCCTATAAAGTACTGATTTAATAAATAAATTATATCCAGATGAAAGCCTGTCACTTGATACCCCTTCCCAGCACGGTGCCTGTGGTCCAAGAACAAATACGTCCCAACAACAGGCTTGCACAGTCAGAGATGGAGACCCCAGAATATGGGTGTGTGTGGGGGGGGTGTTTGGGGAAAGGAAGGTTGAAATGGTCGAAGAAAGACTGCCTTGGACAAAGGTCTCAGGGGTCAACGCTTGCTTTTTTTCAAATGATAAAGATGTGGGGTACAATTCAGGGTTAGGTATACAAACATTGATTATGCAGGTACCCTTGCTGATGAGGTGTGCCCCTCCCTCCCCTGGCAGTTTCCCTCAACTGCCGATCCCACCAACACTTGCTTTCTTATTCTCCATAAAATGGGGAGAGGGTTGGGATGGGGAGACAGAAGCAGAGCTCATCATAGATGGAAAAATGTTGTGTCCGATGTGGGAAGCGCCTGCCAGAGTGAGGTCTTCTTCATTACTGAAGAATGACCCCGTTCTCCATGGCTGCAGGAGCCACCTGGGCATGACCGGTGGGCGTTTCATCAGCTTCCTATGCATTAGGGGCTGCAGGCCGGCACCTTTCTGTTGTGGTAGCCACAGAGCCAGGGGTTTCTTCAAGCTCTTGGTCTTCTTAAGGGAGTCCAGATAGGATGTGCCCGCGGGCGCCGAGCGCACCCAACAAGCTGCTGCTGATCGAGCGGGCTCAGCCGTCGTGCAGGCAGTGATTGCTGAGGAGGACTGAGTTGGGGCGTTCATCCGGGCGTTGTGCGATGCTCGGTGTGGGTGTTCCATCCGTAGCTAGTGGTTATTGTGTGCATTCCTTCTTTCCTGGAGAGACTGCCAAATTCTTCTCTTTTCTCCTCTCCTTTGCTCTTTTCCTTCTTTCCTTCATTTCTGCTTTTATCTCTACTTCCCTCCCTACCCCCGACTTTCCTGCCAGGTAGCAAGAATGGGGGTCAAGAGAAGAGAAGGGTCATTTGTGGCCAGTGAAGAGCGTTAAAGAGGGGAATGCAGACAGTTCTCTGGCGGCAATGTGTTTTGAGTGCACTAAACTTTCTACACACACACACACACACACACACACACACAATATCTGTGATACTGCTTTAGGATGCGTGTATCCATCCATGGTCAGGGGGAAGGGGAAGGAAAGGGGATTAGTATTTATGGAATTTCTGTGTACTGGGTTCTCTTCGACTACTTTATTGAATCCTCATAATAACACTAGGAAGTATTGATGAGAAAAAGTCTCGGGAGAAAATAAATATCTTTAATTTGTGGTATCAGTATCAATTGTTATCTGCATTTGGGCCGTGTACAAGCTGCCTAAGAAATACATATTTTCACGACACCAAGCTTCTCCTCAGCATGTATATTAAAAATATGTGCACACATCAATATAGCAATACCAGAAATTCTCTCTTCAGGAACTCACTTATTTAGAAAACATTTGTGGATTGCCTCTACTCTCCAAGCAGTGTTTTTGGACAGTGGAAGCACTGTGATGAAAACAGCGGTCAAGGTTATGGCATTAACTGGGTATTTGTTTATTTGTGTGTGTGCATGCATGCATTCAAGGGGCTTGTAAAAACTACTAAGATGTTACAGGATGGCATGATATAATAATTGTAGCTGACACTAACTGGGCATTTTCTGCCCACGAGCAACTCTTATCAGCTGAGTGGGGACTCCATATCAGATTCCTTAGACGTGGGAATTTCCATGTGACTTTTTTTTAATTAATTAATTAACTGATCACATGCTTCCTCGTTTCAAAGGCAGCTAAAAGTTTCCAATAATATGGAAAAATAAAATAAATAATTGCAACTAAACAAGAAAACGAGGTGAAGAAAATACACAGGGTGAAGAAAGCCACAAATATAGAGTGAGCTGGGAAACAAATTAAAGGCCACCAACCCCTGTACACTTTCCCCCAGAGATGAGGGGAAACACGGTGAGATTCAGGACTCATGGAATAATCAACAACAACGAGTTTTTGAAGAAGAACGTGATCTTCGATACTGAGACTGGAGATAAGCTTGCTTGCAGGCCCTCATACGTGGGGCCACATGAGGAATGATTTACCTACTGGAAACACACCGTCCATCTGTTGTCATTGGCTGATGGCTTTAGCACATTTCATTCAATGTCCTCGAATGAGGGACAGAGGGATTCTAAAGGACAGAGGCAAGGGCTGGGCACGGGTAAATGGAGTGAGAAGGGTGGACCACACAATGTCGCTCAGTTATGACATTTTCTGATTTTCCTGTCTTAATCCAGAGAAAGATGACATCAGAGGAAAGTGTAGTCTGTGTCCTCTCAAGCGCTCCTTCAAAAACATGATTTCTTGAAGGCATCGATCCACAGTGAGTTCAAGATTAATTTCAGTGTCAAATATTTGGAATGCAGATATTCTGGATTAGCTCGGCCTTACGCCTTAGCAATCAGTCAAACTAGGGACAGAGCTGACGTCCTCCAAGAGGACATTATTTATGAATTCCAAAATGCCTTCATGATAGTGTCCTACAATACTCTTATCTGGTTGCTTATGAGCACTGATGTATGAATCTGTGTTTTCATTGGGTGAGTGCCTCCTCTCTTCCCTTCAAGTGATCTGAGCTTTACTTTAATGAGACTGGTCATAAATCTGGAATAAGAGAGTATTCTTTAACATAAAGCTTATTATCAACATATATTTTTCCCACTAATAAATCAATGCATATGTATTCAGAAGACAAGGAATAACTCACCCATTGATAGGCAAAGTTAGTATTTAGATAGCTATCCTTCTGTAATTTTTTTATGAGTTAGTTTAAGTGTTGCATATTGTCTTGCATCTTACACTGTAGTTTAGCCAGCCTTTTCCCCTGGTACACCACGGTGTCACCACCACTGCTTTTAAGGTTGTTTGCTGTTCAGTTGAGTTGATGCATTACAGTTGGTTTATCAATACAGTTTCCTGAGCTGCTTAGAGGTGTTGTGTTGTTAGGGGGTGGAAGAGACAGAAAAGAAAGGGAGAAGCAGAGCCCGAGTGGGTTTTTGCAGAGTTATGGCAATAAACAACCGTAGACTTCTCTACCTTTAAAGATATCAGAAACTCAGAGCATCACAAAAGGCTTTATTTCTATCATTAAAGAATAGCACTGCTTTACATTTGATCCGGAGCATGGTATGGTGTGGGGGTGGGGAAAAACCTTTTTGTGATCATAAACATAATCAGATACAAAATAAAATGAGTTTCTTCCCCATTCTCCTCCATCTCTTGTGTCTCCTGTTTTGCTTGTAGGCACAACAGAAATATTTTAAATAAAAAATGGAAAGTGAACACAAGAGAGGTAACAGAAAGTTGAGCTAATTGAGTGATCTTCTGTAATCTGCAGTAAGATCCTAAACTCTGGTCTAATGTAATCCAACTAGTAAGGTATAAACTTAGGTGTAGCCAGAATTTTCCACAAAATTCCTAAATGCAGCTTTATTTAAGACAATATTTGCAAAGAACCATTGTTTTGGAGGATAGATGTTTGGTGTTGCTATTATTAATGATGGAACTAAATTTATAGGGTAGTTGAAGAAATTTTACTGACTTATGAATCTGTAAGCTTGGAGAGGGGATGACTGGTCAACTATGTTTCTTTTGTGACTTTTGTAGTCTAGTAGACTTCCAGTAAAAGTAATTAACTATTATCTGAAATATCACCTAATTTCAAAATTCAGCTTGCTCTAGGATGAGCCAACGTGTTCTAATCTCTGAGCAGAAAGGTCGGCATGGAAACTTTAAAGGGTGTTTCCTGGAAAGCAAAGCCTGGGTCCACAGGTGCAACCCCCCACCCCATACTTCCTCCTAGGAGTCACCCTATGAGAACTTATAAAGTGCTTTCATTGGCCAGGCGCCGTGGCTCAAGCCTGTCATCCCAGCACTTTGGAAGGCCAAGGTGAGGGGATTGCCTAAGCCCACGGGTTCGGGAACAGCCTGGGCAACTTGGCGAGACCTCATCTCTACCATAAATAAAAAATGAGCCTGGCGTGGTAGTGCGTGCCTATACTTTTGGCTACTTGGAAGGCTGGGGAAGGAGGATTGCTGGAGCCCGGCAGGTCGGTGCTGGGGTGGCTGTGATCATGCCGCTGCACTCCAGCCTGGGTGACGGAGTGAGACTCCAACTCAAAAAATAAAAAAAGAAAGTGCTTTCATTGCTAGTAGAACAACTTATGCTTCCAAGCATTGTCTTCGGTGACTGGATTTATTTCTATCATTAAAGAATAGCACTGCTTTACATTTCATTCCTTGGAGCATAATATGGTGTGGGGTGGAAAATTCTCTAATGTTTCTGAATAGATGGCTATAATCAGACCCCCGTCCAGATTCTGAATGTAAGATTTATTTACGAACAGAGTTCATTTTTCTTTATGTGGTCTAATACCATATTTATTTCGCGTGAAATGTAATTTGGGGAATGCAATTTTTTTTCCTTAGGCAACACGCTGGCTGCTTTGTGAAAGAGAAGTCGTGTTTTGTTCCCTCATGTAGAATAAGAAGTTTATATAGGTGTCTGTGCCACTATATACAAAGCATTTTAGAGATAGAAATGAGGGGCCATTGCAGTATGGTCTAGTGGAAAGACCTTGGTGGGGAGTTAAAACCTGGTCCTAACCTTGACTCTCTTGCTAAATAATTGTGTGCTTTCATATCTTTTATTCAGTCTATTGTGTTGCATGTGATTATAACTATTATCATCCATTACATTAAAAAATTCATTATTGTAACTATTTAAAACATATATATGTGTTCACACACATATATTAAAAGGAAAGAATTAAAAATGGACTGATATCTGAGGGAGGACCCCAAGAAAACCAGAATTATCTTTTGGAGGGCCAGCCCTTGTGGTACAGGCTTCCCCCTCTAGGTCAATGTTCTAGGAACCCACCAGCATCTGTGCACCAGCTAGTGGTTGTTGTGAGAGGCTGCATTTGGCTTCAGTTAATTTTCTTGGAGATTCTTTCAGCACCTTTGCCCATTTCATGATGGGTGATTTACGAGCTCACCTGCCCACACCGCGCTGAGTGGTTCAGCAGTTGTTAATGAAAAATGACATGACCCCTGTGCCTTACTCTCCCTATTCACCCAATCTCACCCCACACAGCTTTTTTGTTTGTTTGTTTCCCCGATGAAAAAAGTCCTCAAAGGGAAACGTTTTGCTGATGTGGAAGAGATGAAACAAAAAATGGCAGAAACACTAACAGGCATCCAAATCGACGAGTTCAAAATCTGTTTTGAGCAGTGGAAAACGCATTTCAATAGGTGTATTGCATCAAATGGAGAGTACTTTGAAGGTGAGAAGTTTAAACCTGTAAGAATAAATACACAATTTTAAATAAATGAGCCTCTTTTCTTGAGCTTCCCCTTGTATACATATGTTCATTTTCTAGGTTCCATGATTATCAAGACATAGCCAGTCCTATCTATGTCCTACCGGCATCCTCATCAGAATGCTTTTGCATCAGAAGCATTTTTGAAGAAAATCTCAGTTATCATGTCTGTACATAATTCATCATGTATAGATAAAGATCTTTCCTAAAGGACACAATCACAATTATTATATGTAAAACTTCAGTTTTAACTCTCTCTTCACATACTTTCTGTTGTTGATGTCACCGTTTGCATCCTTTCGTATTGTGTATTCATTAACATATTGTGTATTTATAGTAACTCTTAATACTTCTGTCTTTTTACTTTTATACTAAAATTAAAAGTGTTTACACACGTTACAGTTTTACAGTATTCGGTATTTTTCTATATAATTACCTTTACCAGTAGGTTTTATACTTTCATATGCTTTCATGTTGCTGTGTAGTCACCTTTCTTTTCAATTTGAATAATTCCCTTTAGCATTTCTTATAAGACTGGTTTAGAGGTGGTAAACTCCTTTAGCCTTTGGTTATCTGAAAATGTTTTCACTCTGTCCTTTTCTTTTCAAGGAAAGTTGAGGTGTGGTCTTCTTGGTAGGCAGTGTTTTCTTTCCGCATTTTGAATATACCACCATCTCCTACCTGGTTTGTAATATTTCTGCTAAGAAATCTTCTGATAGTTTTATACAGGTTCCCTATGAGTGATAAGTTGTTTCTCTCTTATTGCCTTCGAATTGTTTGTCTTTGACTGTTGATAGTTTCATTATATTGTGTCTCAGTGAAGATTTCTTTATATTCAATCATCTATTTGGGATTCTTTGGACTTCATGGATGAGGATATTAATTTTCCTCCTCAGATTTGGAAAAGTTTTGGCCATTATTTTATTAGCCAAATTTTGATCTTTAACTTAAGTCTTTAAGTTAAAATCATCTTCAAATTTTTAAATTGCAATAAGCTTTCTGGTTCTTTCTATCTTCTTGGATTCCCATAATGCATATATTGACTTGCTTGATGGTGTCCTATTGAGTCTCTTAGGCTTTATTAACCCCTATTAATTTTTGGTTTTTTGCTTCTCTGGCTGGATAATTTGAAATCATCTGTCTTTGAGTTTGTGGATTCTTTGTTCTGCTTGATCTGATTAAGTATGCTGTTGAACGATCTAGTGAATTTTCATCCATTTATTGTATTTGTTAGCTCCAGAATTTCTGTTTGGTTCTTTTTTATAGTTTCTATTTTTTTAGGTTGATTTTCTCATTTTATTAATGTGTACTTTCTCTGATTTTATTTAGTTGTCTGTGTTCTTTGTAACTCTCTGGGCCTCTTTAATATTATTTTGAATTATTTTTCAGGCAATTCATGGTTCTCTATTTCTTCAGTGGTGGCTCTTAGAGATTTATTTTGTTTAGTGATTGTGTCATATTTTTCTAGATCTTCATGTTTCTTACGGCTTTTCATTAGTGTCTGCACATTTGGAGAAATAGTTACCCGCTCCAGTCTTTACAGACTGGCTGTGTCAGAGAAAGTCCTTTGCCAACCTCTAAGCCTGAGATTCTGAGATCCTCTCAAACAGCAAGTTGCCCACCCTTTCTCTTTCTTTTTAGTTGCCCGGACATTCACACGATGCTGGTTCTGTCAGTGATTTGTGTGAGGAGATCCAGAAACTGTCTCCTTGGGCAGTGCACTAGAACTTACATTTTTTTAGTATGTAACTATATTTTTTAAGGAATCAAGTTTATTAAGTGCTGAGTAGCACTTTCTCATAGTGTGTTAGAATTTATGTCGTAGAACAGTTTCCCAAGTTAGAGACATTTGCCCTTGTTTTCTTATAGTACCTGTTTGATTTCATTTTCTACATTTAATTCTCTGACCTATTGGTACCTGATGCATGATTTAAGAAAATGATACAATTTCATCCCAACACCGTTAATAAAAAGTATATTCCTCCCTGCCTCACTGGGCCAATTTATTCTTTCTGGCTCCTAATTTACCTTTCATCGACTGCTCTGCAATAATTTAGATAAATCTTGTAAATGTTATTTTCCTGGCATGATATTAAAGTTTATAAGGTGCTATAAGGTCATTGGAGGTGATTGATAGAGGCTTTTCCAGTGTCTAGAACCTGCAGTACAAATAGGTCTCCAGCACCTAGCTCTTGCAGTGACCAGTGGTCAGCAGTAATCAGTGGTTAGAAGCTGCCCCTTGAATCCCTTTGTACATTTTCTTCAGCAGATTTTGCATCATGACACCTCCCTGGGCATGGCTTATGTTTAGCACCCCAGAGGATGGATTTCAGGGAGTACTGCTGGTGTGTCAGCAAAGCAACTTCTCTTCCACTCAGTTATCCTTGGCTGTACCATCTCTAACAAGGTCTGGATCTCAGTGTTGGTGTGTGTGGGTGTGGGTGTGGGTATAGGTGTGAGTTGGCCCTTTCTTGAATGCTCTTATCTCAGCACTCGGGGTATAGCTGAGATTTCTGTATTGTATAGAGCTCTCTTTACTTTTTGCTAGCCAATTCCAGATTACTCCAATATTTTGTCATAATTAATGTTTCTTTACCTTACAATTTTCTGACTTAGATGACTGCATTGCTTGTCACTTGACTGGACCCTGAATAATACATTCGGTGATAGGCAATACTGTCTTCACTATAAAGTAAAGGCCCATCAATAATTTGATCTATTTCTGTATTAAAATAATTTTTTTTCCATTAGTTTCTTCATCTAAATTTGGGCCAAATTCAAACTGTTTTTTTTTTTTTTTTGAGCTGGGCTCAGGCGATCCTTCTGCTTCAGCCTTCCAAGTAGCCGGAACTACAGGTGTGCTCTACCATGCCTGGCTAATTTTTTGATTTATTGTAGAGACAAGGTCTCACCAAGTTGCCCAGGCTGGTCTTGAACCACGGGCTCTGGCAATCCACTTGCCTCAGCCTCCCTAAGTGCTGGGATTACAGGCTGAGCCATGGAGCCCTGCCGGCTGTTGGTTCTATAGCTAGCAAATTCACTCAATTTTCTCATTGTTTGTAGTAATTTGCCCCCTGGGATTCTTCTTCATTGTTGATTCTAATCCTTCTCGTTGTTTTCTTCATCAGAATGTTATTGAGTTTAAAATACATGAATGAGAATTGGATCTTGTTGACTCTTTTCCTGCATTTATGGAGACCAGATCGACCCATCATGTGACTTTTGCTTGCTTCTGTTGATAAAACAGATTAGTGGCTTCTGAATATTGAATTATCTTTGTATTTCTAGAATAAACCTCACTTGGGCATATTTTATGTTTGTTAATATATATTACTTAATGTTTTTTTTAATCAATATTCCTAAGTGAAATTTTTCTGTAGTTTTCTTTTTGATGTAGTCTTCGTCAAGGTTAGAGAGAAATCCTATACTTTCTTCACAAAACAAAGTTTAAATTTTTCCTTTTTTATATCCTATTACAGTTTAGGTAGCATTGGGATTATCCCATTTTAAAAGATTTAGCAGAATTTCATTGTGAAATAATTTGATTCTTGATGTTCTTGTGTGAGGGAATCTTTGAAATACTTTGTGTATTTTTTTTCTGACATTAGATATAATAAACTTTTCTGTCTCTACAGGTGTAACTTTTATTCAGTTATATTTTTCTAAATAATTATCCATTTCATTAGGTTTCCTAAATTATTTGCAGAGTCATGCAAAATGATCTCTCACAATTTTAAATTTTTTCTTTTATTGGTAGTTATTTTTTTCTCTAGTTTTACATATTTCTGCTTTTTTCCTTTTTTCTGAATTAAATTAGGTATTGTTTTTCTGTTTCACTGATTCTTTTCAAATATGTTATTATTGTCTTTATCTGTTTTTTAACACACTAATTTTTACTTTTATTATTATTAAATGCATCTTTGTACTTTATTATGGTTTACTTTGCTTTTGTTTTTTAATTTTGCTTTTCGAGTTGAGTATTTAATTAATTTTTACTTTTTCCTTTTTATTGAGTCAGGTATGTAATGCTATAACTTTTTTTGTCTAGTAACTGCCTAAGCTCCATCTCACAGATTCTGACATGTCATCAAGTTTACAGTGATAGAGTTAAGTTTGTAGGGATGAAATGATCTGATCTGTGTTTTAAAATGGTATCTTTTCTTCAGTGGCAAGTCAGGCCTTGGCAGGAAGACTGCTCGTGGTAGTTCAAACAAGAGATGGTGAGGATGTGAGTCAAGGCACTGGAAGACATAAAGGAGAAGAAGAAATAGTGTTAATAGTGCTAATAGGTTACTAATTAGATAAGAGAGAAATAGGAAGGAATAAAAATAATTTACATGATTCTGGTTTTGAGGTCTATTATCCAAACTGGAGAGTTTAGGAGAAGCAGCAAGTCTGAAAGCCAAGTAGTAGCAGGTGGGAAGCGACAAGTTTGGTTTTGAGCATGTTGAATCTAAAATGCCTGCAGAACATTCAAGTGGGACTTCTAGCTGGAATCCTCGTACTAGAGTCCAGGAGACAGGTGTGAACAGGATGGGTGGTATCGGACGTCATAGCTGAAGAGGGCTGGATCATGTGGCCACATAAGTCTGTGCATGGCCGCGAATGGTTGTAACCAGGCTCCCAGCCTTACTGCTTATGCTTCTGTAAAACGTGACCCCCATCAGGATCACAGGCCTTGAGAGCACAAAGCCAGATGTCATCCTCTCTGAATCCTTTGAGGAAGGATGGCCCGGCCAGTGTTCAAGGCTGAGGACGTTACTTTGACGACACCAATTAAGTAAAAAAAAAATATGAAAAAGACTTAACTGGAGGAACCTCAGAGGACGTTCCATCCTAAGTAACTTTGGATTTCTGGATGAACGTGGAAAAGCAGACAGGATTGCGGGGCTGATTCCCCTGGGTTAGGTCTGCTGGGAGGTCATGCTTATTCAGTTGCATGTGAGGTTGGGGGTGAATCACCAAAAGACATGTGATTTGGAGTCCGAGAGCATTTGGGAGGGGTGAGCAGTGGTGGCGAATGAACTTTTAATGTTCTGATGATGTTGGGCGCCTTTTGATTTGGGATGCATTTCAAAAGAGGTCTTGGCCAGCCAGTGACTGGGTGTCTCATCTGAACCGCGCCCTGAGCAGTCATGAAGCACAAAGGAATAGGACACGCCTGACAAGTCTGTGACTGCAGTGGCTCTCCTGCCTCGGGCTACAGGGCATACTTTCCCTGTAGTGCAGAATCGAGACCTTTCTAAATATAAATTTTGGTGGTTGTGGTTCATGTTCTCAATTTTTTCCTCCTTCAGCACTTTAAAAAAAATTTCTGTTGCTATTTTCTTCTTTCATCTGGTAACTGCAAGAAACGAATGTTCGCAAACTTTGGTCTTTTTGACTCTTCTGTGTATCACTTAACAAATACCGGCATTAGTATGTGAAATATACCGTAATCTGTCTGATTTCATCCTTAGACTCATCCCATGAGGAAGTGTTATTACTGCTCTTTAATATATGAGGAAGTCAGGTCATAGAACATCTTAATGAGTTGAATTCGCTAACATGGCTAGTATGTTTAGAGCTGGAAGCTGAATGTAGATCTCCCGATTTGAAGATAGCACTTTTTACTTGACTCCATTTACCTTTGCACATAAAGGAAATAAAGGACAAAAAAAATATTATAGTGGAAGGGAAACACACTATTTCAAAGAAGTTCTAAGAATCAGAAAATCTATCTTGACTTGCCAGAAACTAACATTCATTTTTTTCCAGTGAGAAGAACACAATTCTCATATGATTCCTAGGGCCTTATGATTTAGGGAAATCACACCGCAATGTTCTGTTAAAACATAGAAACCTTTAAGAGTGGCAAGGAAAAAGATGCTCTTCGGGGTGGGATCAATGGATTTCTTTTAACTTTTTATATCCTCTTAAAGGGGCCATGGCGACAAGTGAGGAGGCAAGGGAGCTATAAATCAGAGATGCTGACACACTGAAAGCTGTGAACATAAATATTTCGATAAATACCGAGTGGTATCAAATTTTGCCGTGAAATTTCAAAACGTGAAATGTAATCCTTTAGTGTAAGGAAAGAAGTCTCTGAGTGAGCAGCAGCTGAAGGTGGTCAGCCTGGCTTTTATATTTTGAAGAGAGAGCAAAGCCCTAACGCTGTCGTGTGTCACTCAGTCCAGAAGCAGCAAGGGAATGGCCAATGGGCTGTTTGTCCTTTTTTTACTCTTCGCCTTTCTTCTTGTTCAGTATCTGTCGGTTACATACCTATTACCTAGACAGAGGCCTTTTCAACATCGAAGACTCTGATTCTGCCTCTTGGAGTCTAGAAGGTTATGCCGACCAGAACATAGTAGGAACATGCCAGACACTTGACCCCTAAACGCGAGTCACAGGCCATGGCATATTTAAGCACAGCGAGAAGTGAAGCTAACAGCCAGCGTGCTCTCGGACAAATGTGCATTGCTGTCACAATTGAAACCATATGCTGGGTAACATGACATAGGTACAACCTAGCTGAGAATGTGGGAACAGTTAGAACCGTGAGCGCATTATTGTTATTTTATTTATATTACGTCGGTGAGTGTCGGGACCCCCTCGCTCTGTTTTCTTAGAGGCAATCAGCAGCACCAGCCCAGCTGCGTGGATGGGGCTGGGTGCTGGAAGACCAGGCTCTCTCGAGCTGCCGGGACCATGGAGAGACTTCAGTTCCGCAGCGAGCGCCGGAAAGCCTGACCTTCCTAAACCATGTCAGACTGGGACTCATCTAAGGGGCAACATCACAGGCTGCAGAGCCAGACATCTCCTGATGCAAAACTATTTCAAGGGCTGTTTATCATTTTATGGAAAATTGAGCTGTAGGTAATTATACGAAGAGATATTGACCGAACAAAATGTTTCAAGCTTCATTTAGTTTGAAATAGCACATGTTTATTCTTCTGAGAGCCAATTTTTCAGGCTTAGTGCATCCATTTTTTTGTTTATTGGCAACTTAAATTAAGACAGGTCAGATGTTGAATGTTCTTTGCAGGCGGATAAGAATGATGAAATAATGATTTATTTGTGTGTTCTTCATGCCATAACAGCTCGAGTGGTCTGGAAATCCCATTGGTAGTTTCCTTCTGCTTCTGTTCTTTATCTTTACTTCTAGCCAGTGATGGAAAGCTTCAAGGGAAAGAGAGACAATGTGGGGTGCGTCTTCTATTTGTTGGCGGCATTCCTTTCCTCCTGGAAGGAGCATGGGTCTGTGGGAACAGTGTAAATTCCTGCTTGGGAAAGGGACACGGATACCACGTGCTCCCATTCCATCCACTTTCTTCTCACACATTTCGGGGATAACTGCTTTCTTCCGGTGAAAGCAAAGGCAGGAGTTGAATAACCAATCTTCCTGGTTGTAGAGTGCCCGACTTCATCTCACGCCCACGGCCTTTTTCACCACGGATAACATTTACGGTTCATTTTAAGTCTTGCACCATGGCCTTCTCATGCCTTCCGAGTACTCACTTATTTATTCAACACGTGTTTAAGGGTGTCCTTTGTGTATAATAAGTGCTCGTTTTTTGGAAGGAAAAGTTAGGGAATTATAGCACATGGTATGTCATGTACCTTTCAGCTCAGAGGCGGAAAAAATACCCACACACGCATAACAATAAATCATACACCAAAAGACGAGCTCATAGAGTAGCGTTAGATGAATGAGATAGAAAATATGATGTGAGTTCAGAGACAAGGAAGAGTCGGCATTTCACCTTGGGTGAAAATTCTCCTTGGGAAAGAGGTTTTGAGCTGCCAGGGGTTCTGTTGGTTCTCCCCAAGGTCATGGATGATGGGAGCCCAACTGCACAGTCGGGGAATGGCGAGTGGACTAGTTTCATCAAGGGAAGTGTCGGCTTCTTCTTCAGTTTCAACAAGTATGTATTGAGCTTCTGCTGTTCTGTCGGGTACTTGAGACGCGAAGACGAAAAAGACGAAGATGGAGGCTTTGGTTTGGTGGATGTGGACAAGAAACATGGGAACCCATGGACTCATGAAATAATGAGACATTGGGTAGGAATTGTTAGAAAACATAAAGGACTCTGTGTGTGAAACCGGAAAAAAAAAAACTGGCAAATAAAAGACTTTTTTTGTGTGTCTTTTAGCCTAGACACGGAAATGTGAGTCTGTATAGTCAGTCAGTCAACCTGGGTTCAAATCCTGGCTCCAGCATTTGTTAGCTGTGGGACTTGGCAAATTACCAAACCTGTGTGAGCATAGGTGTCCTCCTTGGCTGAGTGGTAATGATACTACCTACCTCATGGAATTGCCATGAAAATGGAGTGAAATAACATTTACTGTAAAAAAAAATCCCAGATGGCATATGTTTGGGCACATAGCAGGTACTCAATACCTATTAAAACCCATCCTTCATTCATGCCAAAGTGCCAGAGAAATGAGGAGATGTTATTTTGTTCTTTTAGAATGAGACTGAAATCTTCACAGACTGGCCCTGTCATCACTAATTTTACTTGCTGGAATGGTGGTGGGTTGGCTAACAGACCTGTCTCGGTTGACAGTCTCCGCATCTGAACACTCCTCTCACAGACGCCACACAGACGCTTATGCATGTGTCTACTCTTATTTTTGCTGTGAGACGTTCATGCTTTTGTTTTCACGGATGAATGGGAGACATTTCTGTTTAACGGATGGGGAGGGTGGCAAGTAACTCAGCAAGTTCAGTTCTTGTTTTCAGCAAAGTAGTAACGCCTCCAAACCTCTATCTTGCCCACAGAGGCCTTTGCTTTGCTTTAGGAGTCACTGAAGCCAAGTTCAAGGTATATAAGAATCCTGAAGTGTCCTTTTTTTTCTCATCCAAGCGAGGGGCTCTGAACATGTGGTGGGAAAACGCCATCTCCTTGTCTGGTCTGACCTGTTTTGTTCCATCTGTGTGTGGATGGAAGCCCAAGGATGCCAGCAGACACTTGGGTTGGGAGTGTCCTGAACAGAACAGGGTTTCTGATGTGCTTGGAGGTGCCTCTATTTTCCTTTGGTGGTGTCTGACAGGAAGTTGTTGCGTCTTGGCAAATATGGTTCTGTTGTTGTTGGAGATACCAAGAAATTGGAGAAGTAATTTTATAAAATAGTGGGAAATTAAGCCAAAGAGCAGTTGAACTTTGAGAATCCCTCACGGATCCGGGAGAAGGCATTATGGTTTCCAACTGGTCTGGACTAAAGTTCTCAAACTGGGTGTCAAAAGTCAAAACACTAAATCAACAAATATCAAGTCAGAGTCATTTTATTGTCAAAAGAAACTGATTTGTTCTTTGCCCAACAAGATTTCAATCTTTGCTAGTGAGTGCTATTCTGTATTGATTTAGCTCATAGGGAGGCATGATACCCACTTTTTCTAAGAGGCCCTTAAGCTAGACAACGGACATAGATGTGTAAGGCCAGGCAAAGGCCACTCAGAACTTCCAACACATTTTGTGACACTGGATATCAAGCGTTAGTCACAGTCTTACGTCCATTCCTCATGCTCTTATTTCCAGAGGTTTCCTAGATGATTTCCAGCTGCTTCTTGTCCCCTGGCTGCTTCTCTTGGCCTTTCCATTCTGCGTGGTCACTGACCACGATCCCTAGCTCTGCAAAGGCTTTGTTCTCAGGAAATGAGAAGCGCTCTGAAGTGGACGTTGACACTAGACCAATATGGACGTGAGCAGGCTGCTGTTCTTGCTTAAAACAAGTGAAGAAAACCAGCAAAACAAATGCTGGTGTGGGTGGAATGTTTTGCTTCTAAAAGCTCGTGCTTCATCTGGCCAGTAATATCCATAATAATTATACTGCTGGAATCCAAATCCCAACTATAGACTAACTTATAACTACCAGGAAATAGACATACTTTTCCATCAGTCACTGACAATGTCTCGCCAGGGTTCATCCCAAATCAGGCACCTGATACTTTCCACGGACTCCTTGGTCTGAAGTGCGTCAGTTCAAAATGGCCGATGAAGCCTATGCATTTGAAACATCTCCCTTCCACGTCAGTGTTCAAATCAGAGTTAGGTCATGATAATCCAATAAATATATAAGGAAAAGAAAGGGAGGGGGTGCTTCTTGAACAAACAACAAATTTTTACAAGTATCTGGAAGGCAGAAAGATGGAAGAGTGATGATTAGGGAAACAGAACAGAGGAAAACCACTCAGCCTGGAAGACAGACAGACTCCCATTTCTAAGTAGAGTCGTATGCTGAGTGGCAACATTTTAGGTTAATGACAGGCCACAGATACAATGTCCCGTGAGATTATACTATTGTATTTTTACCGAACCTTTTTATATTTAGATATGTTTGTATATACAAATGCTTCCCATTGTGGTGGAGTTGCTTAAGGATTTAGGACAGTCACATGCTATACAGGTGTGTAGCCTAGGAACAATGCAGCCTAGGTGTGTAGCAGGCTACAGCACCTGGGTTGGTGTGAGAGCACTCTGTGATGTCCACTTGACAAATCACCTAGCAGCACGCCTCTCAGACCGTCTCCCTGGTGGGAAGAGAGGCACGGCTGTAGGACCGACTGAGCGTCTGGTATTCCTCCTGGGTGTCTTCCTCCTCACCCTCTCACAATCTGCGCTTGCCGCTGGTAGCCCTGAAATACCGGCTTGGACTTGCCCTTGCACACCCGAGTTTCTCCTGGCACTCTGTCGCCTGCCTTAGTCCAAATCTTCCTTGTCTCCAGTTCTGACTGTTGCCACAGCTCCTAGCTGGTCCTGCTACCTCCAGGCTGGGCTTTCGACTAACCTTTCTAAAATGCAGACCTTGCTAACTAGGTCACTCCTCTAACTGAAACCTTGCAAGAGGCTCCCACGGCCGACAGGATAAGCACCTTCTACATCCTTACTCCGTGTCGCCAACGCCAGCCCCTTTCCCCTCTCCAGTTCGTCACTGTCACCTATTTGTCTTCCAGAAGTGCTGAGTGTGTCCTTCCCTGAGATACGATGTGGCTTCACATCTCAGCGCTTTGTTCATGCCACGTATTCGGATTGCCGTGTCTCCTCCTGGCTGCCCCACCATCTCCAGGATCTCTTTTCCTGGTGAATAAACGCATGTTTATCTTTCAAAATGCTACCTAGTGGTCACATTCTCCTCCTTGCACTTATTTCTGTTCTAGCAGATAGCAAATTTTACTGTATTTGTTTTCAATGTTGGTGCCTTCTATTAGACCGTGAGCTCTTACAGCAGGATGGTATATTTGCAGCTCCAAGGCCCAGAGTCTTTTTTCCATCAACTTTAGAAAAATCTCAACCATCCTTTCTGTCAATGTTTCTCCTGTCCCTTCCTTTTACAGAGACCGTCATGGCACCAGTATTAGGCCCTGGAGGTTGTCACACAGCTTACTGATGTTATATCATTCGATTCCTTTGCTTTTCTGTGCTTCATTTCGGATAATTTCTATTGCCATGGCTTGAAGTTCGCTCATTTTTAAATTTTGCACAATTTGGTATTTAATTAATCCCATTCAGTGTATTTTTCATCTCAGACACTGGGGTTGGCATCTTTAGAAAGTCAACGTGTTTCTTCTTTAAAAAGCAAAAATCTCCCATGACTCCACTTAGCTCTTTGCACATATGGAATGCAGTCATAATTGTTTTAATACTATTGCCTGCTAATTCTAATATCCCTGTCAGTGTTGGTTTGGTTTCACGTGCTTTTTAAAAAAAACTATGGATTATATTGTCTTAATTCTTGCCTGCCTGTTGATTTTTTTATTGGATGTCACAAAGTGAATTTTTAGTTTACTGGGTCTTAAATATTTTTCTATTTTGATAAACATCCTTGGATTTTGTTCTGGGACCCAGTTAAGCTCTTGGAACAGTTTGATTCTTTCGAGTCTTGCTTTCAAGATTTGTTAGGTGAGCCCAGAGTAGTGTTACCTCCCAAAGGCTCCATTTCCAAGAACCATACGTTGGGAATTGGATTCTAATATATGAACTGGGAAGAACACAAGCATCCAGTCTGTAACCATACTGTTCTTGTGAATCCTTTTGGGCAGTTCTTTCTTTGACCTTGAACAGTGGCCCCACATGCATGTGCTGATCAGTATTTACAGGATTACGGAGGGGGCCCCTCCTCTCCCGGGTTCTTTGCACGTGTGGCTCTCTCTCCTCCGGTGCTTTGTTTTGTGATCTCTGGCTGCCTTGGTCTCCTCAGACTTCTCCTTCATCATCTCCACTCAGGGAATCTTCGTGGCATTGCCTGAGTGCCCCCTCCTTTAGCTGCTGTCTGAAAACGTCCACAGCAGTAAGTTCTGGCAATGGTAGGACTCCATCATTTTGTTTTCCATCTGCTAGGGATCACTGTCCTTTGTTGTCCGATTTCAAATGTCTTGAAAACCATCATTTCGTATATTGTGTTCAGTTTTGTTGTCTTTTCAGGTGGGAGAGTAAATCTGGGCCTTGTTAGTAGGGAATGCATTTTGTCTAAAAGCAGAAGTTCTTGGAAGTTTTTTATTAAAAGGTTATGAAAATAAATCACCACTCTATGCTCTGGGTTCAAAAATCTGTGATCTTCCAAAGCAGAAAGTACCGGGCCCAAATGGGTTCACTGGTGAATTCTACCAACATTTAAGGAAGAAGTTATACTAATTCTCTACAGTCTCTTTTATAAGATAGAATTAGAGAGGATAGTTCCTTGCTCATTCTATAAGGCCAGCATTCAACTGACTCTGTTGCCAAATTCTCTCATTACAAAGTCTCTAAAATCTGTGGAAAACAATAATTATCATAATTTATAAACAGAACAATGCAGGAAAATAATTTATGCATTGTTTTTTAGAATTGTTAAAATCTTGTGTTGTTGATTATCAACTACTTTACAAGGTATTGGATGACAGGAATACAACCTAAATTTTTTATTGGCTAATATAGTTACGGCACTGAATGACAGAGGTTAGTTTATTTTATGCTTGGATTTACATTACTAAAATAATCTTATGGTCTATAAATTTCTGATGCAAATGAATCATACTTTTATATAGTAAAGCTTTTTTAAGACCAAATGTATATTTTATAATATAGTATTTCCAGTATGGGCACCAGAATGTTTCTAGTGACTTCAACCATGGAATATAATACCTAGAGGACATTAACTCAGAATGTGAGAAATGTGTCTGATTCTGAGAAGATTAATTTTAGAATGACTGAAGCTGCATTGGGGAATGAAATGATACAAATTAAAATTAATTTAAGCAGAAGAGTTCTGGCTTTATTTTTCAATTTTTACTCATCCAGAGTAAGTAAAAATCTCAGCAAGATATGCTCAGGTTCTGTTCATTCTATTCTGTTCCCATTCTATTCTCTATTTAGATAGCCTATTCTTTATGTGAACTATCGGTTATTGATAGTGATTTGAGAAAAATTTAAGACATTTTAAAAACAATACTGGATTTTCTCTCGTTTTTCTGACATGCTATACTTGGAAGGGGGACCTTTCCAATTGCTTAAGTTTCATATGAAGTAGTGAACGTCTGTCAAAGGGTTATCTTGTCTTTGCATATTGTGTCTGCCACGATGTCACTGTCATGAAACAGTTTAATCCATCTGTCTTAATAGTTTTGCCTCGTATTATAGTTAATGCAACATGGACAGTTAATGTTAGACAGTTAATGCTGTCTTCAGAAGTAACTGATTACATTTCTGAGATAGTATGAAATTCAAATAATGATGATATATAATTAAATAAATATAAAATTCAGAGGCTGTAACGAATCATCTAATTTTACAAAACTTATTTCCTATTACAGTTACTTCATTGTTAGACATATTTTTTTCAGCTGATATTCAAAGGCCTAGAGTTAGTATATCTCCTCATTCAGATACCAGTTCAGGAGGTAGTCAAGCTTAGGGCTTAGTACCTAAACAGCAATGTATAATTGGGTGTGAAGCGAATTACACTGCCTGTGCAAATGATGAGTCTTGGGGAAAACAGATTTGGATGTCATATTTTGGAAAATGTAATAAACAATGGCGGGGGGTAGTGATTTATATAAACTGACTGATAGAGGACAGTTTATTTTGAATTATCTGGCACTTGAGAAGGAAAACAGGAAAGTCATGTGGACTTTTAATGAGGAAAGATGGACAGTGACTTGCTTGGAGTTTGGCAAGCCATTGGTGATGTCTCTTGCAGCAGTCGTTCTCAATCCTTTTTGTGCATCAGACTCAGTTGGAAGCTTTCAAGAATGATAATTCCCAGACTATAACTCAGCGAGTCTAGTGCAATATGTCTCCGGTAACACCTGGAATTGTGTGTCTTAAGGAACGCCTCGAATGGTGGTGGTGTGTGAACTTCACTTGGTGAAACACTTTTTTACAATCCTCCTGTTAGCTTTTATAGTCTTTCTTCCTTGTCAAGGGGGGTGGCAAAAGATATTTTGTTATTTGGTCAGAATCTCTGTTTGTAATGTTCTATTAATAGTTGACACAGTAAGATAAAATTACAGAATTACCTATCTGATGTATCGGATTGGTGAGCCTAGGTACGGTAGGAAGTGAGAGTCAACAGAGGCTAACAAACTGACATTATATTTTTCTCCAGGATTTCATATCATTTAATACTAATTATTTTAAGTTGGTACTTTTCAAACTTTTTATTTGTTTCATCTCCCATGACCTATGGTTGAACATAATTTACCAACCACTGAGTGTAACAGAACTTACACATTCAGGTAGTGTCATAGTAATGTCTTGTCTTTATTCATTTCAGACATTATTAGAACTTTCTGATACCATATATGCTGCTTTCATTTTGTTGTCTCTACTTACAAGTGTGGCACATTTTTCTTAGATGTATGGATTTGGGACACTCAGAGATGTAGGGGACAATGTGTGTTTGTGAGACTGCGTGTGTTTGTGTGTGGTGAGAACTCCCTCCTAGAGGGAAGGTTTAGAATGGAGACTGACCCGAGGGGGCAATGAAAGAAAATGAGATAAGAAAAATGATATACTGAGTGACCTACCACAGAAACAAAGAACTGAGTACCACATGTTCCCACTCGTGAGTGGACCTTGAACAATTATCATAATGCTATAAGAAAGGGATTGACAGTAGTGGGAACCTGCCAGAGGAGGGGGGCACACCTCATCCACAAGGGTACCTGCATAATGAACATTTGTATACCTAACCCTGAATTGTACCCCACATCTTCAAAATTAAAAAAAAAAGACAGTAAGAAATTAGAAACAAAACACACAGAGAGGTGGGAAACAAAGGAATAGCTAACTCTTGTTAATGACAAGGCTTAGAACAATGGCTTTTCTTTAAGTTAAATCGGAGGGCTTAGTTGTGTGGCATCTTCACAAAGGTGTGTGGCTGAGAGTGAGTGACAGGACATGTTCCTCATGACTGAGGCAGCCATGTCATCTGCGGGCCACTTTCCGTTTGCTGTGAAACATCCCAAGGACTCAAGGGGGTGAAGGGTAGATGCTCCTATCAGAGGGTAGAGGTTGTACCCATTTTTTGGTGCCTGTGGTGGTGGTGGTGGTGGGGGTGTCTGTGTGTCTCCGTGGGGAGGAGTCAGGACAAACAGGATGTGGCCGGACAGTGGGCTGTTTGGGGCTCGCTGTCGTGGTGTCCCAAATCCTGGCTGTATCCCTACAGATGTTTAGGCTTGACTCTCAGGACTAACGTCCATGGATGTTGCTGACTGTAAATCAGACTACTAATTTATTTAGAGTAAGTACATCACTCCCCAGTGACCAAAACTGGGAAAGACTTTGGATGCCAGGATCACTACTGTGCGCCTTATGTCCCTGGGAACAAATACATATTTTTCTGCATGTTGGGGGAATAATGAGTACATCTTGTTATTTCTTTCTTTCAAAATCAAGAATAACCATTCGTTCAAGAAACGTCCAGCTGTATAGGATATACAGAGTACTTGCTTATTTTACTCAGAAGACAATCGTTACTTTTGGACATGAATTGCATTCCTTTTTAAACATCCGGTGTCCACCAGGAGCTATTTTGGTAGAGTTTAATGAAGAGTATACGTAAATGAATTGATTTTTTAGCCATAGATGTTTTTGACAGTGTTGTGTTAAGCCAGTGTACTTACATTTGGGGCATCAATACAGAGTTGATAATAACCTTATGTTCCATTTAATGGAGGAATCAGAATGACTCCCTGAGGACTCCAGGCTTTACAAGCGACGAGCGTAAGGATCTCAAGCCAACGTGAGAGAAGGGCTTTGCCTGCAATGGCTTCCACCTTTTCCCCTTTCTATGGTTACGTCTTTTTCCATTTGAAGCTTCACATCTACTTCCTTTATCAGTAGCACTTTGCTAAGGAAGGCCTTTCTGACATTTTGGCTGGGAGTTCTGGGACTTCGGAATTTAACTCAAAGCTGGAATTTACGTGCTTGTTTTGGGATGTACTCAGGTATATTCAGACATCTTTAAATTTCTCCTCTTTTCTAAGCAGCCTAAGGTTGAGGCTTTATTGATAAGCAAATGGAAGGTGGTGGAGGGAGGTGCTGGGTGTGATAAGTATTAACCGAGGTCAAGACAGAGCTCTCGGAGACTAAAGCACACTGATTCTGTTGATGGAGAGATGGGAGTAAAATTGTACCGTAAGATGATGCTGTCAGATTTCCTTGCCAATGAAAATATGTTTTTCTATTTATAGAAAAACATGCTTGCTGCAAACAATTGGGAAAGAATAAGAATGATGGAACTAGCACCTATAACTCTATGACCCAGAGATAGCCCCTGCTAGTATTTTGAAAAGCGTTATTTTCTGTTGGTCATTTTTGTAAGCATACATGGTTAAATTGCATCCTATTTTATAATTGTAGGATGCCTCGCTTTTAACGTGTATTGTGGTATTGTGATTCTTTATTTCCTTGTCACTAGACATTATTCTAAAAACATAACTTTTAATGGCTTCATCATATTTTATCATACCTCTTCCATAGTTATTTCCTTTTTGATGTTTGTTTTCTTAGGTTGTGTCCCAGTTTTACTATTATTTGCTGTTATACATTGTGATGAGCATTTTGGAAGAGAAATATTAGTTTATTTGATTACTTCCTTAGGGAGAAATGCTTAATTTCCACATCAAAACCCATGGATTTCATTATGGCATTTTCAAAGAGATTGCAAGAAAAAGTTCTGATTTAGACTCTGACAAGCCAGGTAAGGGAATCTCATCTTCTTTGTGCTTATATAGCCCTAAGGCCCAGCCGATTGGCTAGCACTAGCTGTGAACTGATTGGCTGACACTAGCTGTGCTGATTGGTCAGTACTAAGGAGCAATTGGCAGGAGGTAGGGGCCTAATGGTGAGCTGATTGGCTGGCACTTGGCAGCAAGTTGATTGGTTGTTTTTCTATCCCAACAGTGGGTACTTAAGCTCTAGCTTGAGAGGCTTGTGGGGAACTTGTTTACCAATGTGAGGCCAGCTGGACGTTTGCTATATTGTTACTAGACCCGCCCTGTCTGCCTAGCTTTTCTCTGGCTATCTCCTCTCTCAGTTCTAGGGTAATAGTCCTAGCTTTGCAAGTGTAACTAACTTTACAACATTAAGCAAATTATTTATCTTCTTTAGGCGTTTCTTTTTTATCTATTACATGAAGAATGTGACTAGAGCATTTACGACTATATCTTATCACTGTAATTTTATGACTGCAAGATATTTAAGGAGTGACTTCAAAGTAATAATATTCAAATTTCTATTGGCTATGAAGGTCATTCCACACATGTTACAAAACTCATTTTAATTAAATTACTGAAATAAGTTTATGGTGTACCAAGGTGACTATTAGATGAGACCCTTGAAGGAGAAGAATTTGAACATAAGTGTTGATGTGTTTATAAAAATTTAATTTTATTCTAATACTGAAGCGCTCCAACACCCAAATTCAAGTATATATAATGAATAATTGCTTGGTGAGTAACTGATTTTTTTTAAAAAAGTTTAGAGTTGTGGGGTACACATGAGGATTTGCTACATAAGTGACTTGTGTGCAGGTGAGGTTTAAGCTTCAAGTTGGCCCTTTCTCCCCCGGTAGTGGACATGGTACCCAGGGTGTGACTGTGTGTCCCTCGTACTCTCCTTCCTTCCCCCATTAGCAGTGCTCAGCATCAGTGAACAACTGATTTTTTAAAAAATGTAGTCTTTGTAGGATATTTTGAAGAAGATACTACCTTTTAAAATTTATCTGTTATTTAAGGAACTGTCTGAATTTTTCTTTTCTCAATTAGTAGTAGAATTATAGTAGAGATATATTTCACTTTCCATGTAGATGGTTTATTAACTTTTTCTGTCCTTACTGATGCCCATAAGGTTGGACTACACTGCAACCGTGTCATACTTAATGTTTCAAAGTTTAGTAATAACTTCAGCACCTGTAAATTTAATAATAAGAATTCCATGTGTCTTGCTTTTGGCTGAAGTAATTTGGCATCAACTATAAAGCAACAGGTGACGCTATCTCAGGATTAAAGGACAACAGGTGTTAGACTGTCTTCTACTTAGAAGAGCTCAGTTTATACCTAGTAGCCTTAAGTTGACGAAAAAATAATAAAAATGGGTGAATTTGGTTGCTTTGTGCATTCAATAGTCATTACCATACTATTGAAATTAAGGCTATCTCCTTAAAAATAGCAATGGGGATTCACACAGACCTTAGGCTTAAGATTTAAACTAAGCTATGTCTCGTGGAATGGTTCTGAACCACATTTTGGGAAAATGAATAATAAGTTTAGGACATTTGCTAGTAGCTTCCATGAAGCCAGAAATCTGTCTTTTAGATTTTTTTTTCTGAAGCCCTGGGTAATACTATATGTGTTTTACTTACCTCACTTAGGCTGAATCATATAAAGAGTGATATTTTGGAAAAATAATTAAACATTTTATTTACCATTTCCCTGTGTTTATAGATAAAATGCAGGCTGCTTTAACTCAGCCAACTGATCGAGGTTTGGAAATTGCCATCCGTGTGTGTATAGAGAGCTTGCTCAGCTCATTAAAATCTAAGTATTAACTTTTTGGCTACTTGCTAAAAATAAACCCATCTCTTGCAGAACCAGTATAACTAGCACTCATCACAGTCATCTAAACTAACACGAAATTGCAAGATGTCTTCAAAGTGGTAGTGGAGAAACCAAGAAAAGAGCTGAAAAGAGAGTTGAGAATCACTCAGGAAGGGAAAAGAGGTGGACAAAAAAGTCATTTGTCAGTGACCAGGAGCCACATAGGAAGAAAGACCAGGAGACCCAGTGGGACTGGGGAAAACTAAAGAGGAGGGAGCGTGAGCCCAGGCAGACAGGGAGGGACGTGGAGGGGCCAAACTTTCTTCTCCGACTCCCACCTGTTGACTTGGTCAGGTTGGTCCCTGGGGAAACGGAGGCTCCGCAGAACAATGCACAGCTTGTGGCGGAGAGCACTGGATGTTTCTAATTTATACTAAATAAAAGGTCACATGACACCCCTGAAAAATCTGGACACCTAAGCTCATAATAATAAGCAAAGTATGAATCTATGGATTAGCATAAAAGTTAAACTGACAATAAAACGTTAAGACAAAAGGAGTTATTTAAATTCAAATATGGATCCCATATGACTCTAGCACTTTCACAGGAAAAAAACTACAGTGTTTTTATGGGTATTTTTGTTTCTGCGATATACGACAGGAAGCGAAGAGACAAGATTTTTACTCTAGAGCAGAGCTCAGTGGAGTAGTTAACAGGACTTTCAAGGCTGAAAAAGCGATGTTCCTTCAAGCAGTCATTGTTTCTGGTTCATTGACTACAGAGACTTTTTTTTTTCCAGGCAACTGAAAATTTCTTTTATTTATTCAGGCGCATCTGTGAAATCACTTTTCTCTTAAAGGATCGAAAGACTTTCCAGGATGGTGTGCAGAAAAGAGTTCTTTTAAATGAAGGAAAGGATTCGCTAGTCAACGTGTTTTCGTATCAATTTTAAAAATGAAAAATCAAGAGAATGCTTGCTTGGTGCTTATGAAAGTGTTAAAAAAGGAACTTTTATCGCTTGCTGATTTTCAAAGATAAATAGCAGAGCTATAGATTAATTGGTGTTAGAGTCCAGGGCTTGGATCTAGTGATGTTTAATGCAAGAGAGAAAGTACTCTTAGCTTTGTTAACTTGGGGATTCCAGTTGGAATGAGGTCACAGAGCTGCCTAGAATTTTCCTGGTATTGTAACTCCATAATGCCTTCATAACTTCAACATTTTTGGGGGTGTAAATTGAACATGAAATTTAACTCAGTCTAAATATTGCAGATGTAAGTGGCGTTCAATTTTGGTTGAAGCCCTAGAAATTTACGAATGAGATAAAAGGCATGGGGTGAGCTCTCTGGCTTAGATTTCTCTGGCTTTCTGGGAGCATTTGGGGAGCAGTTTAAAAGCAGGTGCTTATGTATAGTTCTTGTTTTCAGAATGACAACATGCACACAAAATCTATTTAAATCCTCTCTGTTATATGAAGTCCAAATATCTTAAATGCAGTCGATTAAAAACAAAGCTTCCTACTTTGAACTTAATGATTTTGACAAATTGGCTGAGCCTTGTTTTCCTGGAAAATGATACATTTATCTATGATCCAAAAGGAAGTCTGTTCCTTTCATTTTTCAACGTGTGGTACAAATGTGTTTAGAGTGTGCATTATGTATTTATTTTTGGGAATGCTTGTTACTGTGCCAATGGGTATGCCTTCTATCAAGGATTGGTGTTTCAGCAGCAGATGTTTAAATTATACTTCCACTCTGTAGCAAGTAAAATCGTTTTTGAGAGTCAAAATAAATATATATAGCAGTTTGACTGATATCTCCCCACTAGAATCTAACCTGAAGAAACTTATAACTTAAGACCAGAGAAACTTAACATGTTTTCTGGCAAGTGTTATAGGAAAGAATTACCTAATACACATGAAGTATGGCCTTGGCCAGTTTGAGTAGGATGAATACATGTGTTATGAAGGGCATTTAGTGAGTGAGAATCTGAAACTGAGGGAACTCTCTTGAATAAGCTGAGGGTAGGTCACTGAATTGATTTTTTTTTTCCTTTTTAGCGTTGGAATCATTTTTATGGCATGGTCACTTCCAGATGTGCTCAATATATGTTCCCTTTTACTGGTGGATTTTATATATAAATCTTATTAAACTAGAGAAATAAGTAGTCTCTACATTTGTTTTTTTTTT
>CAUYQG010114324.1:0-12357 GCA_963574415.1 Tarsius wallacei | reverse complement strand
GAGACTCCAACTCAAAAATAAATAAATAAATAAAAATAAAGTGGATGAAGTTTGTCCTTGGACCCCAACTTCCCTGCTCATAGGCACTTGCTTACACATGAAACGTTGCATCTATGTCGGATTAAACTTGCTGAGCAATTGTCAATCTTAGAAGCTTGATGGAGAGGAAACATTAGAAAGTGTTGTGGTGATATTATGAACTAATGTCTAGTGTCCCAGGTTTAAGGTACAGTGCCTAGAGTCACAAGAATACAAGAGGATGTAAGAGAGCCTGTAAATAAAATGAGAATGTGGTCAGAGCCTGTTGAAAGGCTGCCCTGTCCCTGTTCTGACAGAGGCGCCCAGGAATGAGAGAGAGGGTACCTGAAATAAGATTAATTCTCAAAAGGTAAAACCTTTTTCTTTTGGGAATTTCTGCAAGAACGATTAAGTAATATACTCAGAAGTTTTGGTCCTGTGAAAGTTTCTTGGAAACAAGGAAAGATTTGCCAAGATGTTCTGGAAGAGAGTTTTAGAGATGAAGCTTTTGTGGACTGTAAATCTCGTGTCCTAAGTTGGAAGTTATTGTAGGCTTCCAAGGGACACAGAACTGAGTTACAGTGTTTTAAAACTCAGAGGCAGTCGAACGTGGGAACTAATCACCTTTCTGCTCTAAGCGTTATTCAGCTCAGGGTGCACTGATACATTCTTGACTTGTCTTCCTTTGTGGCTTTACCTCTCAGTGGGCAGCGTTGTTAACGAAGGAGGAGTAACAGGGGTCATGGATGAGCCATGTTGTATTTGTCATCTTAAAGTCTGTTTTAGCTGGCGGGGGTAGGAGAGGAATCTTGAACTTAATTAGAAATATGCTGTGGACTTCAGAAATCAGATCTCACAAATATTTGGGGAAGTGCTCTGCTATGACCCAAGTCCTGAGTCATAACTGGGAAAATGGTCAGAGAATTGGAGAGTTTGAAATGGATGTAATCAAAATTGCCACTGTGAGGAAGAAATGGGGACCAAGATGAATGGCTAGATCCTGTTTTTTGATCGACTAAAGAGGGATATCTCCCAAAGGTGGTGAGAAAAGTATGGGGTACTCATGTGTGAAGGAATAGTAACGATCTGTGATACTAGTGTTCGAGAAATACCGCTAAGCTGAACTGTTGACAAATGCCAAGGTAACAAAAGCATTTTGTATGGAGAGTTTCACAGCCAGACCAAAGGCTCATTTCATGATGTCACAGTTCTATGTAATGAGCGAGTTATAGCATTACAGTGATTTAACAGAGTAAAAAGAATGGCTCCATCTCATTCTTCTTCTTTTTATTTTTCACAAAATAAAATAACCTTCAAACAAGCAAAGTAAGAAGAAAATCTTCCTAATAAGGGAGAAATGTAGCTTAAGATAGGTAAGGCAATTGATTGTACAGGAGTCCCGGGACCCTAACTGAAAGCCCTGTCATTCACATAAATGATCCTTTTGAGAGACTGATGAGGTCCTACTGATAAGTAGTGTTTGAGTAATCGTCTAAGAGAGCAGATGTCTTGGAAAACTGGACACAGGCAAATATATTTTTTCTGGAGGGAGAGGAAGAAATTGGGTTCTACCTTACAAAATGAGGTGAACTTGATGAAGCACAAGATTGTAAAATAGGTTGTTAAAATTTATTTTTTATGGCTGGGCTCGGTGGCTCAGCCTGTAATCCCAGCACTTTGAGAGGCCGAGGCGAGTGAATTGCCTGAGCCCACGGATTCGAGACCTGCCTGGGCAACTTGGCGAGACCTCGTCTCTACAATAAATAAAAAAAAAACTAGCCGGGTGTAGTAGTGCGCACCTATAGTTCCAGCTACCTGGAAGGCTGAGGCGGAAGGATCGCCGGAGCCCAGTAGGTTGAGGCTGCGGTGGGCAGGACCGTGCCACTGCACTCCAGTCTGGGCGACAGAGTGAAACTCTAACTCAAAAAAAAAAATTTATTTTTTAAATGGCAGGAGGTAGTGATTCATTAAAGCAAAAATACGACTGAGTATGGTGGCTGATACCTGTAATCCCAGCACTTTTGGAGACCAAGGTGGGAGGATCACTTGAGCCCAGGAGTTTGAGACCAGCCTAGGCAATATAGTGAGACCTCATCTCTACAAAAAATAAAATTAGCTGGGTGTGGTGGTACATACTTGTAGTTCCAGCTACTCGGGAGGCTGAGACAGGGTGATTGCTTGAGCCCAAGAAGTCCAGACTGGTCAGCGGTGATCCTGCTGCTGCACTTAAGCCTGGGTGACAGTGAGACCTTGACTCAGAAAAAAAAAAAGAAAAGAAAAAAATGCTAGAACAACTTCATTTCCCCTTGTAGATTTTAGTAGATTAGAACAACAATGTTGTATCTTGTTGGGCAAGATAGGGAAATGTGGCCAGAATAATAGTACAGTGGGCAGATGTGTAAACAGTGATAAAGCTTGGGGGCATTACCCATAGTCACACCCTGTCCTTTAGCAGAATGTGATGAATATTCTTGACTCTGGCTTGTTCAAGTAATGATTAATAACTTGGGCAAAGACTTGGTTGTCTGCTGATGAAAGTGAAAAGGATGTGAGACTAGGGAGGAAACCAGTAATACAGAATGATAAAGACAGCATCTAGGAAGCTCATGGCTGACCGAAATGAAATGATGTGCAGGTTTAGAAGACGAACTGCAGTAAGGATGAGAATCATGCATGGCACAGCACTTCGTAGCTTACAAAGCATTCTCACACCCATGGTCTCATCTGGTTTTCAGAACCCTAAGAGATAGGCCGAGCTAGTGGTGTGGCTGCCCCTGCTTTCCAGAGCAGAAAGCCAAGACTCTTCCACTGTATTTGAATCAAAACCATGCTTTCTTTGTTGCGAAGCTGGCTGTGCTGGCGGTGCTGGCGGTGCTGGCGGTGGTGAATTTTTGTTCTGTCGTGGGTAGGTGCTCTTTCATTCCTTTCTGTCAAAAGGAATTCTAGCTTGATTCTGAGAACAGTGGGCAGCCCCTAGGGAGTGTTTTTTTAAAAATCTTTTTGTTTGTATGTTTTTACAGATGTATTGAGGTATAATTAACTTACAATAACATGCGTAAATTTAAAGTGTACAGTTTGACGAATTTTAACATATATATGCACTTGTGAAACTAACACAGTCAAGAAAAAGAAGGTGCTCATCACATCCAGAAATTTCCTTGCATACCTTTGCAACTCATCCCTTCTTTCCCCCTTATCCCTCCCCCATTCTTAGGTAAGCCCCAGTCTGTTCTCTCTTATCATAATTTACTTTGCATTACCCAGAATTTCTTTTAAATGGAATTATACAGCTTATATTTTTTTCATCAGTTTTATTCACTCATAACAATTATTTGGAGATTTATTGGTGTTTTTGCATTCATTAATAGTTTGTGTCGTTGTACTGCTCAATAGTATTCCGTTGCTTGGATACGCCACATTTGTTTTTCCATTTATCTGGCCATGCGCTGGTTTTTGGCTGTAATAAATCAAGTTGCTGTGAGTATTCATTCACACACGCGTCTTTTGAAGACATGTGTTTTTCAGTTCTCTTAGATAAATAACTAGGAGTGGAATGGGTGGATTGTACAATAGTTTAAGTTTTCAAGAAACTGCTCAACTTTTCCAAGATGGTTTTGACATTTTACATTCCCACCAGCATTGTAAGAAAATCCCAGTTGCCCCACATCACTGCCAGCACTTGATGTGGTCAGTCTTTTAAATTTTAGCTATTCTTGTGAGTGTATAGCGGGGTCTCTTGGTTTTAATTTGCATTTCCCGAGTGACTAACTGAAGATCTTTGATCTTCAGTTCGCTTCTTTGCCATCGATATGTTTTCTTTAATGAATTTTCAAATATTTTGCCTATTTTTAATAGGTTGTTTGTCTTGAGTGATAAGAGTTCTTTATCCACTGTAGATACAAATCCTTTGTCTTATATATATTTTGTGAGTCTGTATTCCTATTTTGTGGCTCGTCTTTTCATTCTATTAATTTTGAAGTCTGATTTATTGGCACTTTTTCCTTTTATGTTTTGTGTCTTTTTTGTCCCATTTGTTATTTATTTACTTATTTAATAAATAGAGACAAGATCTCCCTTTGTTGGTCTCAAATTCTGGCCTGTTTAAGAAGTCTTTTGGGGGCAACCCTTTTGGGTCCCCTCCCACTGTGGGAGCTGTTCTGTCCTCTCAATAAATCCTGCTTTCGCAAAAAAAAAAAAAGAAGTCTTTTGTCGGAACTACAGATAACCAAGCTTTCCTTACATGCTGTCTTCCAGAATTTTATAGTTCAGTCCTTAAATTTAGGTCTATGATCCGCTTTTGGTTAATTTTGTTGATGAATTGAGGATCAAGGGTCTCATTGTTTTGTTTTGTTTGTGGCTATTCAGTTGTTCCAACACCATTTAATTTGAAAAATTATCTTTTCTCTGTTTAGTTGACTTACCATCTTTGTTGATAACCAGTTGGCCATATGTATGTAGACTTATTTCTGAACTTTCTCTTGTTTCGTTGGTTGATCTGCTTTGTTTTCATGCCAGTACCATACTTTCTTAATTACTATCGCTTTGTGAGTTCTAAAGTCAGTTCTTCTTTTTCTTTTTTTTTGTTTTTGAGTTGGAGTCTCACTCTTGTCACCCAGACTGGAATGCAGTGGCCGCTCCCGGCCACCGCAGCCTCAACCTGCTGGGCTCCAGCGATCCTTCCGCCTCAGCCTTCCAAGTAGCCGGAACTACAGGCGCGCGCTACCCGGCTAATTTTTGATTTATTGTAGAGATGAGGTCTCGCCAAGGTGCCCAGGTGGGTCTCGAACCTGCGGGCTCAGGCAATCCATTCACCTCAGCCTCCCAAAGCGCGGGCTGAGACACCAAGCCCAGCTCAGTTCTTCTTTTTCAAAGTTGTTTTTGCTTTTTTCTATTCTTTGCATTTCCATGTAAAGTTTAGAATCGGCTTGTCAATTTCTACAAAAAGCCTGCTGGGATTTTGATTGAGATTGCATTGAATCTATGGCTCAATTTTGGAAGAATTGACATCTTAACAATATAGAGTCTTGATTCATGAGCACAGTATCTCTCTCAACTTTAGGGTATCTTTAATTTTTCTCAGCAGTGTTTTATAGATTTTAGTGTTCAGGTTTTATACATCTTTTGTTGAACTTTTAGTCAAGTATTTCATATTATTTATGCTATTTGTACATTCTGATTATTTATTGCTGGTACCAGTCATGCATCACTTCAGGTAATGACAGGGATACGCTCTGAGAAATGTGAGGCAATTTCATCATTGTGCAAACATCATAGAGTATACTTAAACCTAGATGGAGCAGCCTTCTACACACACACCAAGGTTAGAATTGGTATAACCAATTGCTATAGCCAATTGCTCTGAGTCTCTAAACCTTTACAGTATGTTACTGTACTGAATGCTTTAGGCAGTTTATAATACAATGGTATTTGTATATCTAAAAATGGAAAAGGTACAGTAAAGATAAAGTATTACAATTATACGGGATTATTATTATATATGTGGTCTATCATTGACCAAAACGTCGTTATGAGGCGCATGACTATACAGTTGACCCTTGAGCAGTGTGGAGGTTAAGGGTACTGACCTGTCACCCGTTTCCTCCTGCAATTGAAAGTCTGCGTATAGTTTTTGACGCCCCCAAAACTTAACTACTAATAGCTTACTGATGACTCGAAACCTTACTGGTAACATAAATAGTTGATTAACATATGTTTTACATATGTATTATATATGATATTTCTTCAACAAAGTGAGCTAGAGAAAAGTAAATGTATTAAGAAAACCATGAAGCTAATTGGGCATGGTGGCACGTGCCTGTAGTCTAAGCTACTCAGGAGGCTGAGGCAGGAAGAGTGCTTAAGCCCAGGGCTTTAAGACTGTAGTGCCCTATGATTGCACCTGTCTTTCGAAAACAAAGGGAAAAAGAAAATCATAAGGAAGAGGAAGTATATTTACTATTCCTTAAGTGGATCATAGTAAAGGTTTTCATTCTCTTCATCTTCACATTGTGTAGGCTGAGAAAGAGGAAAGGTCCCTCCCACTGTTTTAGGGATGGCAGAGGTGGAAGAAAATCCATATATAGGTGGATTCACACAGTTCAAACCTGTGCTGTTCAAGTGTCAACTGTGTATAGAAAATCAGTTGATTTTAGATATTGGTTTGCCTTCTACAGTCCTGCTAGATTCACTTATTAGCACTAGTTGCTTTATTATTGTTTTTGTTTGTTTTGTTTTTTGAGACATGGTTAAACAAGCTGGAGTGCAGTGGCATGATCATGGCTCAACACAGGCTTGAACTCCTGGGCTAAAGTGATCATTTCGCCTCTGCCTCCTGAGTAACTAGGACTACAGGCTTGCACCACCATGCCTCGCTGATTTTTTATTTTTTGTAGAGACAAGGTCTCACTGTGTTTCCCAGCTGGTCTTGAGCTCCTGGGCTCAAGCAGTCCTCCTCCTTTGGTCTCCTCAAGTGCTGAGATTACAAGTGTGAGCCACTGTACCCGGCCTATTGTAGATTTTCTTTTTTATCATAGATTGTGAGATTGTCTGTGTGTAAAGACAGTTTTACTTTTCCTTTCTAATCTGTATGCCTTTTATTTCTTTTTCTTGCATTATTGCACTGACTGAGACCTCCGGTACAATGTTGAGTAGAAGTGGTGAGAGCAGACCACCATCCTTGCCTTATTCCCAGTCTTGGTAGGAAAGCATTCAGTCTTATGCCACTTCGTAAAATGTTAGCTGAAGTTTTTTTCTAGATGTCCTTCTTTGGCTTCATAAAGTTCCCTGTTGTTGGCTGAGAGTTTTTTTTTTTTTTTTAAATTGGGAATGGTTGTTGGATCTTGCAACAGCTTTTTCTGCATCTTTTGAGATGATCTGTGATTTTTCTTTTTTAGTCTGAAATATGATGACTAACATTGATTGATTTTTTTTTTTTTCCTAATCTTAAATCAGTCTTGCATTCCTTTGATGAGCCTCACTTTGTCGTGGTGTCTGTTTTATATTTGTTGGATTCTGTTTGCTAAAATTTATTGTGCTTACATCTATATTTATGAGAGATACTGGTCTGTAGTTTTCTTTTTCTTTTCTTTTTTTTTTTTTTTTTTGGAGTTGGAGTCTCACTCTGTACTCTGTCGCCCAAACTGGAGTACAGTGGCACGCTCCTGGCCGCCTCGGCTTCCCAAAGTGCTGGGATTACAGACTGAGCCACCGAGCCCGGCCTGTAGTTTTCTTGTAATGGCCTTTTTCTTCTGGTTTTGGTATCAGAATGCTAACTTCATAGATTAAATTTTTTACTTCAAATCTAGTGTATTTTCTGCTATAGTACTGAAGTAACCAAAGAAACAGAAACAGTGAGTTATGTACCAACAAGTTAAAGATAGTTGGATAATGTAGACAGCCTTCTAGATGCATTTGTATCTGAGTTGGTGGTGCCCCGATCAGTATGTCCCATTGTTGAAATGCTTGTATTGAGGCTAAATACTTTTTATATGGATATCAAGTCATAAAATGTATGAATTAGAAAAGAGGTGGTAGAAACCATCTACTGTGAGCAAGTGTTGAAGAAATACTTAAACATAGTGGCTAATAAAAAGTAATATATTTCATAAGGCTCTCCTTACCTATCAGGACTCACTGTTCATTACCCTAAAAAAATTCTCTCCCGTTAGCATTCCAGAACAGCCTATCTTAGACTGCCTTTTTTCTTTCCCTATGGATACCACAGATTTCCTAAAAGGCCAGTCTGGAAACAAAGATTGAATAAGTAATAGCCACCTCCTTGGTTTATGTCTGAGACTGAGAAGTTGGTAGATCTTGGACATTGAGAACTGACAGGCAGTGCCTGTTCCAACTGGTGCGTGTTCTGGACAAGGGAGGCATTCCACATGGGGTGGGTCTCTCTTTTACCCACTGCCCATGGTCATTCTCTCTGGTCCATGAACAGTGGCCATGAGACTGGGGAGGGACCTGTGTTTGAGTTGGGTTCCAGGACTTTCACCAGAGTGTTAGACCCTCTTAGCTGCGAAATTTAATTTAAAAATGAAACTTTAATGTGGAAGCTCAATATAGAAAACAGATATAAGCATGATTCTGTTAGTATAAACATACTTTGAAAATTCAGTATTTTAACACAAGTTTAATGAGAGCAATAAAGTTGTGGTAAACACAAATCTAATATCAACGAGTATAAATAACTTTTCTTCAACAGCCAGTTTTTCTGGTTATCAGTATGGAGAAAATTCTGACTTCACCAATGAGTTACCCCCATGTGGTTTTTTTTTTTTTAAATAGCTCACCTTGCAATCTCAGGGTGTTCTTCAAGTAAATTCATCCAGAACTTGAACATAAAGGAGCAAGAGTTGGTTTCACAGTTTAATCACTAACAATTTCTAATAAACTCCTCATATTTTCTATCACATGTAGAAAAGTTAGACAAGAAAAGGGGAAAATTGTTGGGTGTGGTGGTTCACGCCTGTAATCCCAGCACTTTGGGAGGTGGAAGCAAGAGGATTGCTTGAACCCAGGGGTTCAAGACCAGCCTGGGCGACTTGGTGAGACCTCGTCTCTACAGTATATATAAAAAAAAAATTTAACTGGGCATGGTGGCACATGCCTAGAGTTCCAGCTACTTGGAAGGCTGAGGGGAAGGATCATCTGAGTCCAGCATGTCAAGGCCATGGTGGCCATGAGTGTGCTACTGCACTTCAGCCTGGGCAATAGAGTAAGACTCCAACTCAAGAAAAGGGGGGGGAGGGGATTTTAAATAAATGCTAACCAGTTGGTAATTTCTTTTTGAGGGCCAGTTATGGGTTCCTTTATTGACTATTGCCTAGTACGCAGAAAGGAGTGTGTGCCCTCCTTCCCCTGCCACGTGTGTGCCTGTGACACTCACGTGCTGTGGTACCTTGACTTGCACCACTTTTGGTGAGCAGATAAGTGCTTACCTGAGTTGGGATGGCGAGAGGGGAGGTAGAACAAGAGACCTGTGCAGCGTGATAGACCTTCCTGATCAATGATGAATTTTATTCTGCCCAAATACATAATGCCAGTAGCAGGAGGAACTTGATTCTGAGGTTTGCATGAAGATGAGTTAACCTGACTGTGGTAGCTCCAGGGTGCTGAGAGTTGCTGTAGAACTCATTTGACTCTGTGCATTTTTTTTTTATAGTTATGTTATTTTTACTTTTTTATTTAGTTTGAGTCAGGATCTCACTCTTTCACCCAGACTGGAGTGAGTAGCATAATTTTGGCTCACTGTAACTCAACCTCCTGAGCTCAGGTGATCCTCTCGCCTCAGCCTCCCAAGTAGCTGGAACTATCAATGTGTGTCATCATGCCCGGCTAGTTTTTTGACTTTTTGTGGAGATGAGTTCTCATTGTGCTGCCCAGGCTGGTCTTGAACTCCTGGGCTCAAACAATCCTCCTGCCTTGGCCTCCCAAAGTGCTGGGATCATAGGCATGAGCCACTGCACCTGTCCAAGTATTTTTTAAAAGATTCTTTTTTATTTTTATTTGTTTTTTAAAGACTATCATTTGACAGGATATTCAAATCAAGTGCCTATGGAATTCCTGAAGCTCTTCAGCAGGACCTGAGAGCTCTGTGGAACAGTTTGAAAACCATTTGAAGACCATGTGATTCTATGTAGGAATGCTTTCTTCAGCTTCTCTTCAATTCTTTCTTTTTCTTTTTTTTTTTTTTGAGTTGGAGTTTCACTCTGTTGCCCAGGCTGCAGTACAGTGGTATGCTGTCAGCCACTGCAGCCTCGACCTGCTGGGCTCTGGTGATCCTTCTGCCTCAGCCTTCCAAGTAGCTGGAACTACAGGCGCATGCTACTATGCCTGGCTAATTTTTGATTTATTGTAGAGATGAGGTCTCACCATGTTGCCCAGGCTGGTCTGGAACCTACGGGCTCAGGCATTCCACTCGCCTCGGCCTCCCAAAGTGCTGGCATTATAGGCTTGAGCCACCGCGCCTGGCCTCAATTCTTATTTGAAATTAGAGTTCTAGCAAATTAGGGGGAATTGTCTAGGTCTTTATTACAAGTATTAAGGCTTATGAGTCTTATAGTAATTAAGAAAGCAATTAAAAGCAAAAACTAAAACATATATCTAATTCACAGCATATTATAATATTTAAAATATCTTTAAAAACACTTGCTTATTTTTGACATTTCACATAATAATATATGAGTGTAAATTCATATTCATAGGCCTAACCTGGACACAAAAACATTAAGTCCCAAAGGCAGGTCTTAAAATGGAATTACTGAGCTCATGTCACTTGGACACACTTACTAGTTTTATGTCAAAGGAAGTCAGTGATACCCTTTAGCTTGTTGCAGTGGGCGCGCGCGCACACACACGGATGTAATGAAGACACAGTTTTCACCAAGACTGCTTCAGAAGAGGCCTTCCCTTCTCATGCAGCCAGCGTGGGCTTTCTCCCTCATTTCTCCCCATTTCTCCCCATTAGTGTCTCCACAGGCGTCATCCAGCCTCTCTCCCTTTCTGTTATTAGAACTCAAATGTGTGATTGGAAGAGACCTTAGAGGTGCCTCAGTTGTACTTTGGCTTACGGAACTTCAGAGTGGAGTGATCTTAACTAGCTGCAGCCTGAGTGTGTGTCCTTGTGTACCCAGATATCACAAAGAAAAAAAACCACAAAAGAAAATAGTTTTCTAACTGCTCACTTTAGTTCTAGAATCTCTGTATGGTCTTCTATGTAATTTCAGACTTTGAACTACCAATGGGCGGAAGAGCATGTGTACTGTTTGAGTGATGCTGCGTAGGTGGAGATCTGCTCCTGCCGCAGTATTCCAAGGCGTGCAGCATGGCCGGACCCTGGCTGGGCCTGGAGGCTGGCAGACCCCCCTGGAAGTGGGAGGCGGCCCTGCTAGCTTGTGATCAGTCTCAATTTCTTCATCTGTGAAACAGGGAAATAGCACATATCAAGCTCCTGTGCGTAGTGTGATCTCAATAAAGTATAGCCAAATAAATAAGTTGGCTATAATGTTGAAAAATGCAGGATAGATCTGTTTTTTAGAAAATGGTAACTGAAAGTGAAAGAAGAGAAAAAAGGGTGGTAGTAGAGACTGTGTGGAAAATGGGAAACTCAAGCAGATAGGCTTGTATTTTGTTCATTTCAAATATTCTAAGGCACAGTCTTTTTTTCTAGTTTGATTAGTGTATATCTTGCACTATTTTAGCCCATATTGAACTTAAACATTTTCTTTTATGATCGAGTTGTGTTTAAATTTTTGTGTTCCTTTTATTTGTTTTTATTAATGTTATTGTTCTCTGAGTAATCACATGTTTTTATTTAATTTACAGGTGGCCGTTTGTTGCATCTGTTTTTTTGTTATTCTTCCTCTAAATCTTGTTGGTACAATACTTGGCCGAAATCTGTCAGGTCAGCCCAACTTTCCTTGTCGTGTCAATGCTGTGCCTCGTCCTATACCGGAGAAAAAATGGTAAAGAGAATGCTACATCTTATGCGATTATTTCACACAATGTATCAGTTCTTAAGGCTGTTGTGCACGTGTAACTTTAGAATTGGCATGTGTTTATGAGGATGACAATCTCAAGTTTGAGCTTAAGAATTTGCTCATCTTAATTTTTCCTTTAACATACGTTGTTAGGAGTAGTAATAAATTACATCCTTACTTTACTTTCTGAATACCATGTCAGATAGAAATAATCAGATGCTTTCATAATACTCTAGTATGTAGAGGTGGCTGGAAACTAAAGCTGCAATTTTATTAAGGCTGCAGGCCCAATCTGGTCTGCTGATTGTTTTTCTAAATAAAGTTTTATTGGAACTCAGCCATGCCCATTTGCTGACATATTATTTATAGCTGCTTTTACACTACAGCATCAGGGATGACAGATCATTAGTTATTACAGAGATCATGACTGAGATATGCAAAACCTGAAATACTTGCTACCTTTTCAGCTAATTTATTATTCTAAACAGTATACATTTTTATAGCCATCTGCATCCTACTAATTGAGAGATGAATTAGGTGAGACCAATTATAAATATATATACATATATATATTTTTTTGAGTTGGAGTCTCACTCTGTCGCCCAGACTGGAGTGTAGTGGCTGCTCCCGGCCACCGCAGCCTCGACCTGCTGGGCTCTGGCGATCCTTCCGCCTCAGCCTTCCAAGTAGCTGGAACTACAGATGCACGCTACCACGCCCGGCTAATTTTTGATTTATTGTAGAGATGAGGTCTCGCCAAGTTGCCCAGGCGGGTCTCGAACCCGCGGGCTCAGGCAATCCACTCACCTCAGCCTCCCAAGGCGCGGGATTACAGGCTGAGCCACCAAGCCCGGCT
>CAUYQG010114322.1:0-14902 GCA_963574415.1 Tarsius wallacei | reverse complement strand
GCACTACCACGCCCGGCTGATTTTTTGATTTATTGTAGAGATGAGGTCTCGCCTGCCCAGGCGGGTCTCGAACCCGCGGGCTCAGGCAATCCACTCACCTCAGCCTCCCAAAGGCGCGGGATTACAGGCTGAGCCACCGAGCCCAGCTCACTCTACTGTTGATGGAAGTGTGGGTTGTTCCTAGTTTGGGACCGTTGCAAACAAAACTTCTACAAACTTTCTTATGTAAGTGTCCTGGTACACATATGCATACATTTCTGTAGAATGTAAATCTAGGAGTGTAATTGCTAAGTGGTGGGTTATGCACAAACAATGAAATTTATCAAAACCAAGTGACAATAAACAATGATTGTAAAATTAGGTTTAAAAAAAAAGCACAGAAAATAATATAAAGAAAGTGATGACCTTGGGAAGGAAAGAGAGGACCATGATACGGAGGAAGGATGTGGAAGACTTCTGAGGTGCTGTTAATGTACTGTTGCTTGACCTGGGTGGTGTTTATTTTATAACAGTTGGTTAAAATGTATACTTTCATTGTATGTACTCATCTGTGTGGTTGCTGTATTTCATAATAAAAGTAGCCAACCCCCAAATAATGTAAATATACCCCTGAAGTTATACAAATACAAAACTAAAACTAAAACCTCCCAAGGCTTGGCATTGCACTTAGAGTGATTCCAATCCCTTACCGTGGTCAATACGTCCTGTGTGATATGACCCCTGGTTACCTCCTCTCCTGTGTCCTTTCACTTATACTTTCTTATTTCTTCCTAATACACATCTAATTTTATTAATCACTAATGTTAGAGATCAGAAGACTTTTTCTGTAAAGGGCTAGTGGTTAATATTCTTAAATATTCAGGCCATTTGAGTATCTGTCACATCAATCCAACTCGACCTTTATAGCACAAAAGCAACCAGAGACAGTACCCAAACCAGAAGGTATGATTGTGTGAAAATAAAGCTTATTCACAAAAATAGGCCACAATAGCTAGGCTCGGTGGCTCAGCCTGTAATCCCACGCCTTGGGAGGCTGAGGTGAGTGGATTGCCTGAGCCCGCGGGTTCAAGACCCACCTGGGCAACTTGGTGAGACCTCATCTCTAAAATAAATAAATAAATAAATAAATAAATAAATAAATTAGCCGGGTGTGGTAGCGCACACCTGTAGTTCCAGCTACTTGGAAGGCTGAGGCGGAAGGATCGCCGGAGCCCCATCAGGTCGAGGCTGCGGTGGCCGGGAGCGGCCACTGCACTCCAGTCTGGGCAACAGAGTGAGACTCCAATTCCAAAAAAAAAAAAATAGGCCACATTTACAAAAATTTGGCTCATGGATTATAGTTTGACAACTCATGATTAGTTTTGTCTATTTTTTCTTTCTTTTTTTTTTTTTAATTTAAGAAATGGAATCTCACTTGAACTCCTGGCCTTAAGCAATCCTCCCACCTCAGCCTCCCAAAGGGCTAGAATTACAGGTGTTAACTAATGCACCTGGCCAATTTTGTCTATTTTCTTTCAAACTAGACTCTTAGCTCCACAGGGTCATAGTTGTCCTGGTCACTATCATAGCTCTTAGAACATATATATGTGTGCCCTCATTCGTGAAATAATGTATCTACTGGCTTAATTCTATACATTTACATATGTTCCTGTTCCTCCTCAGGATTTCATATAAATGAATACTCTCACCATTGTAAACAAAGTGCTTACCATATATTGAGCCTTTCTATGTGTTTGACATTAAGCTAGCCACATTTCATGCATTATGTCATATAACCTTCACAGTGATTATTTAAGTAGGAGCCATTGTTATTTCCATCTTATAGATGTATAAAATAAATTTCAGCAGTTAAAGACCTTGATGAAGATCACACAACAAGTCACTGCTGAGGCTGACAGTCAAATCCTTGTACTTAACTCCCATGCTATCATGAATGTTGTCTTGTAATTTAGATAAGAGCCCGTTGCTGCTGGGTTATTATAAATTTAAATGAAATATAAGGTAAGAATTCAGTAAATGTTAGTTTCTTGGTTAATTCTCTCAAAGTACCTGATGACATTATTAGTACTATTTCTACTCCTAATTTATATTTAGTCCAAATTTAAAGCCTCAGTTTAAAGTATCATGAGCCCTAATTATATTAAGTAATCAAGCTCAAAGCGTTTAAGATATTTGTTCAGGATCAGACAGTCAAGGAAACTGAAATTTGAATTTAGTTTTTTGGCTTAGACTTTCTACTCAATGAAATGCTATAAGGAAGGATTGCCGGAGCCCAGAAGGTTGAGGTTGCGGTGGCTGGGAGTGGCCACTGCACTCCAGTCTGGGTGACAGAGTGAGACTCCAACTCAAAAAATAAATAAATAAATAAAAGAAAAAGAAAAAGAAAAATAGAAAAAAGAAAAAAAGAAATGCTATAAGAGAAGAACAGATCAGGTGATAAGGAAAATCTGGGAAATGACTAAAATCTCAAAAGGGAACTTAAAAAGCCTTGTAAAAAATAGATAGGATTTGAACAAGAGCAATTTTGCAGGAGTAAAAGCAGGGTCTTTGGAGACAGTTGTTCTTAGTTCAGAAAACTTTTTGACCAAAGTGTCAAAGACAGGAAAGCACAGACCCACAGGAGAGCTCAGCACCTGGAAGGGGTGACAAGGATGCTGGGCACTGGCCTGGATGAAGTCCCCAGGGCAGGACAAAGAAAGGAAGAGAAGCAGTTTTAGAAAATTCTGGGCATGCTGACGTTTAAGAGGAAGAGGAATGCTAAAGGATATGGAGAAGATGTGGTGAGGAATGGAGGGGAAAAGGTGAGGAGTAGGTTCTGGAAGCCAAGGGAGAAACTTCCTGGAAAGTTCCAGTCAAATGCACAAGCAACTCAGGAATCCTTGGTGGTTTCAGCAGCTGCCACATCTGCCTGCAATATTGTGGATATAGTCACAGAATACACTAGTCCTAACATAGGCAAGGAAGGTCAAAGTGAGTATATCCTTTTCCTTTAAGAAGCTATGACAGGACCAGACTCGGTGGCTCAGCCTGTAATCCCAGCACTTTGGGAGGCTGAAGTGAGTGGATTGCCTGAGCCCATGGGTTCGAGCCCTGCCCAGGCAACTTGGCGAGACCTCATCTCTACAATAAATTTAAAAAAAACAAAAAAATTAACCGGGTGTGGTAGCACGCACCTGTAGTTCTGGCTACTTAGAAGGCTGAGGCAAAAGAATTGCCGGAGCACAGCAGGTCAAGGCTGCAGTGACTGGGAGCGTGCTACCGCACTCCAGTCTGGGCAACAGAGTGAGACTCCAACTCAAAAAAAAAAAAAAAGAAGAAGCTATGACAGAATGAGCCCCCGAAGCAGCCTGTGGAACATTTAAGAGATGGCAAGGAATGAAGCATCCTTGTTTACTGCAGACAACACTCTGTCTTTTTCATTTCTGCAAAACATACTGTAATTTTGAATATGGTTTTTTTCCCTCTTAATTATCTCTGTCCTTGCCCATCTACCTGAAAAGTATGACCTGCTTCCTGTGTCAGTTGATTCTAATCAGACCACCTGTTCTTTCCCGTCCCCTTGCATGAGAATCTTTATAACAGAGAAAAGAAAGTAGAAGGTGAACTCGGGGATCATAACAGTGAAAATGAATGGGCCAGAGGAAGGCAGAGCATTGGGCAGAGAGCTGGGAGCAAGAGGAGTTAGAAAAACAAGAGGAAGATTCACAAACGGGCAGGGGTGGTCTGATCACCGGGGTCCAGACCCTCAATGAGAGTGAGAACTGAGAACAGGCCCCACGTGTCTTTACTTTTACAAATCTTTGGGATATATAAAACAAACCAATAAATGGGTGTTTATTGCCCAGTTCAGTGATAGACCATTTGGGTATAACAGAGGGAAGAGGCCAAACCCTTGCCTACAAAGTGTACCCGAGTATGGGAACAGTGGACGTGTTCTTGTATTAGACACACAGTCCTTATGTTCCTAGTCAGTGATGAGACTAGTGAGGTCTGGATTTGGAGGTGAGGCTAGACAGATAGCTAAGGAAGAATGAATGGAAGAAGGAGCCCGTGGGCATGACCCTGCCACCTTGAATTTAACTATCTAATTTCTCTGCAAGTAGGAACCAACATTTTAGTGCCTGATTTCACAGGGCTAGTTTGTGGCTAGTAATAATTCATTGTCTACTCTTCTTTACAAGTGGCATAGATTTTAGATAATGAGAACAGTGTAAGTGTGGAAGTAATCTTGTACTCCTTCCTACCTGCATTTTGTCTTAAAATGTCAGTGCCCATTTGACCAAGTCAGAGCAGTGTTTAATCCGAGTTAGAGGATTAAAGGGAATTTCTGCATCAGGGACAAGGAGTATTGATAAATGTGAAAAAAAATGGTAGTGTCTGTCCCAACACTGTCTTTTTCTACCTTTTTACAGGAAAGACCTGAATTCTCTTTCCTTTCTGGGATGGGTTTGTTTATTAACCCAACCAAGATCACGGAGGACATTTTTCATTGCTACGTCTGGAAAAGTTCCAACACTGAGTCATGCATGCTTACTTTAGAAACTGTATCTAGCCTGGATTAAGGAGCAGTAAACTGCTATATAGTTTTTGGAAAAGAAGCATATCTAGCCACAAAGAACAGAATCATGCTTAAAAGCAAAGAATCAAATTGAGTTTGTACTCTTAAAATAGCCTGAGCACAAATAGCCATCTGTTCTGTGGAATAATTGCAATTTGTTCTTGTTGTTGTTTAAAAAGTGTGCAAACCTTTGGGAGGCCGAGGCGAGTGGATTGCCTGAGCCTGCGGTTCTAGACCAGCCCGGGCAACTTGTTGAAACCTCGTCTGTACAATAAAGAAAAATTTAGCCAGGCATGGTAGTGCACACCTGTAGTTCTGGCTACTTAGAAGGCTGAGGTGGAAGGATTGCCGGTGCCCAGCAGTTCGACGCTGGGGTAGCCACGAGTGTGCCCACTGTACTCCAGCCTGGGCAACAGAGTGAGACTCCAACTAAAAAAAAAAAAAAGTGTAAAGTTTATTATCAAACTCAATTCTTGTTTTGGCCACCTGCAAAGCTAGGATCTCATGAGTACCTGGAGCTAGGGACAAGAAAGAAGAATGCCACAGATGGCCTTCTCATAGGGGCCGCATACATCCCTTAAAGTGAGAACATACCTCTTCAACCTTGTCAAGGAAACCTATTTGATCTGTTCCTCACTATTCACCTATTCCTCATCTATTCCTAACTATTTTCTCAACTTATTCTGTAGTTATTACCCACTTTGAGAAGGAAAATAAGAAAATATATTCCATCCTTTGTTTTTTTTGTTTGTTTTTGTTTTTGTTTTGTTTTTTTCATTTGGTGTCTCACTCTGTCACCCAGACTGGAGTGCAGTGGCCACTCCTGGTCACTGCAGCCTCGACCTGCTGGGCTCCAGAGGTCCTTCCGCCTCAGCCTTCCAAGTAGCCGGAACTACAGGCATGTGCTACCACGCCCGGCTAGTTTTTGATTTATTGTAGAGATGAGGTCTCACCAAGTTGCCCAGGTGGGTCTCGAACCCGCTAGCTCAGGCAATCCACTCACCTTGGCCTCCCAAAGCACTGGGATTACAGGTTGAGCCACCGAGCCTTTGAAAGGACAACTACTAGTGGGGCTCGGTGGCTCAGCCTGTAATCCCACGCTTTGGGAGACTGAGGTGAGTGGATTGCCTGAGCCCGTGGGTTCAAGACCCGCCTGGGAAACTTGGCGCGGCGTCATCTCTACAATAAAAAAAAAAAAAAATCAGCCAGGCGTGGTAGTGCATGCCTGTAATTCCGGCTACTCGGAAGACTGAGGTGGAAGGATCGCTGGAGCCCAGCAAGTGGAGGCTGCAGTGGCCGGCCAGAAGTGGCCACTGCACTCCAGTCTGGGCGACAGAGTGAGACTTCAACTCAAAAAAAACAAGAAAGAACAACTACCGAAGGAAGGTGAAAACAAACAAAAGGTTAAAGTGAAGACCCACCCTCCCCCATCATCTGCTCATTTCTAACTGAGGGGACAGGTGGAAAGTAAAGGGGGAAGGGAGTGAGCACTCACGCTGTTCTTTACCTTGAGCATGGGCTGTAAACCTCTCTCTGAGGCTTCAGCCATGCCAGAAGGTACTGGACTGTGAGCTGGGCTCCCAGCACTTCTCGTGAGCGGGTGCAGCCCTCTAGCCCTAGGCTGAACCCAGGAGCTTCTGAAGTAGGTGGCAGGATTCCATCCTCCACACACCATCGCCTGCCTTTTATCACCTCTCAGAGCATTCACAGGAAACCTGGATCACACAAGCTCTTGCTCCAAACCGAAAAACAAAAGGAGAGATACATGCAGATCTGGAACTCTGGGATAGAATTAGACTTTGAGAATCATAGTCTGAATGGATCAGGGTCCTCATCCTCCCATGTTCCTTTTCCTTCCTACTGCTTTCTTGCTTTTTTTTTTTTTTTTTTGAGAATGAAAATATCAGAAGATCAAGGGAAAAAGTAATGTGAACAGCTAGAGTCATTTGGATTCTATAGGCTGAAAATATATTGTCTGAATGTTGGATGACATAGAAATCTATTTATTAAGGTTTTGATTTGATAGAAAATATTTCTTTCTTCAAAACTATCTGTATTTTTTTTTTTTTTTTTGAGTTGGATTCTCACTCTGTTGCCCAGACTGGAGTGCAGTGGCACACTCCCGGCCACCGCAGCCTCGACCTGTTGGGCTCCGGGGATCCTTCCCCCTCAGCCTTCCAAGGAGCTGAAACTACAGGTCCGCGCTACTACGCCCGGCTAATTTTTTTTTTTTTTAATTTATTGTAGAGATGAGGTCTTGCCAAGTTGCCCAGGCGGGTCTCGAAGCCGCGGGCTCAGGCAATCCACTCACCTCAGCCTCCCAAAGCACAGGATGACAGGCTGAGTCACCGAGCCCGGTTTATCTGTATTTTTATGCCCCTTGTTTTAATCTTCAGGTGGAAGATTCCTCATAGTTGCTGTGAAGATGAAAAGAAATAATATGAAGCATTTAGAACAGTGACTGGCATATCGTTAGGTGCCTAGTAAATAGCAGTTCCACTTTCTTTGTTAGATGAATATGCCTGTCTATGCTGTTTCCTGAGAGAGGATTAGAATTAGGGCAGGGGAGCATGAGAATGAGAGAGAGCTTTGAGGGTGAGTCAACAAAGTAACTGCATTTCCACCCACTGATGGATAGGCCTTGCTCATCACTTAGATGGCAACTGTTATGATACACTCAATTCAAGGTCCCTAAAAAAATGGGCTTATGTCCTACAACTCATTTGCCTTCAGTAAAGCTGGCTGCTTGCCATCTGGGAGTGTTCCCATTCTTTCCCTCTCATGCTGTGTCCTCTGGCTGAGAGTGACTGACTTCTCTTTTCCACTCCTCTCTGCCTATCTTGACTCACGCACACTCTCCATTCAGCCTCTCCCACCCCTACCCGGTCGAATGTGATGGCTTCCTTGGAGCTCTTTTAACATTTTGTCTGTAATTCCTCTCACTCATCTTCTGCCATTGTGATGTGGTGGTTAAGAGTTTGGGTCCTGTGAACTGACAGCATGGGTTCTAACCCAAACTCTGCCACAGACTTGATGTGTGAGGTAAGAGAAATAAGTTGACTTCTCTGAATGTGTTTCTTCATCTATAAAAGGGGAACCGTGGTACCTGCTTCAGCGAGTTGAAGATTAAATGAGATGCACGTTATATGTCCTGGTCTTAACTTCCTTCCTCGAGACTACTGTGTGTTCTCTCATTCCACTATGCAAACTGTGGTTTGCAGACCAGAAACATTGCGGTTATCTGACAGCCTGTCATCCACGCAGAAACGCCAGGCGTGCCCTAGACCTATGAAATCAGCATCTGCATCTTAACAAGATCCCCAAGTGATAGAAATATATATTGAAATTTGAGAACCCCTGCCCTCAGTTGGGTTGCTAAAGCTGATATTTTAATTATTCTAGTGATTCCCACCTGGGAAATAGATCTTTTTTTTTTTTTTTTTTTTTGAGTTGGAGTCTCACTCTGTCGCCCAGACTGGAGTGCAGTGGCCGCTCCCAGCCACTGCAGCCTCCACCTGCTGGGCTCTGGCGATCCTTCCACCTCAGCCTTCTAAGTAGCTGGAACTACAGGCGCGCGCGACCATGCCCAGCTAATTTTTTGATTTATTGTAGAGATGAGGTCTCGCCAAGTTGCCCAGGCGGGTATCGAACCCATGGGCTCAGGCAAATCCACTCACATCAGCCTCCCAAAGCATGGGATTACAGGCTGAGCCACCGAGCCTAGCTGGGAAATAGATCTTAACTCTGCACAGTTAATACTGCCATGAGGTTTCTTATTTGTAAGGATCCTTCAGACCAGTGGTTCTCAAAGTGTTGTCCCTGGATCAGCAGCATCAGTTCACTTGGGAATTTGTTAGAAGGGCTCATTTACGGGTGATTCTGAGGCTTACTACAGGTTGAGACCCACTGCTTTAGAACATTGGGAAGCTACCACATTACTTCTTTCTGCCTTGCATTTCATTTCTCTTCCATCTCTATTTTTTTTTTTTTTTTGAGTTGGAGTCTCACTCTTTCACCCAGGCTGGGGTGCAGTGGTACGCACACTCTTGGCCACCCCAGCGTCTACCTTCTGGGCTCCAGCGATCCTTCTGCCTCTGCCTTCCAAGTAGCAGGAACTACAGGCACGTGCTACCACTCCCAGCTATTTTTTATTTTATTGTAGAGACAAGGTCTCGCCAAGTTGCCCAGGCTGGTCTCAAACCTGTGAGCTCAGGTAATCCACTCACCTCAGCCTCCCAAAGAGCTGGGATTACAGGCTGAGCCACCGAGCCCAGCCTCCATCTCTTAAAGAAGCAAGGAAGGCAGGCTGTCATAATGTATTGAGTGTTTCCACTACCCATTTGCATCCACTGGTGCACATACACAACTTAATCTACCTGGTAGACTTATGAAAGTCAGAGTACTGTTTCTGGTGGATGGAACACATAGCCTATATGACTTACCGGCAGTCCCTGTATTTTGTTTTGCTTTATTTTGTTAATTTTATTCATTTTTTGAATAGGTAATAGATGCACATGGTACAAAATTTCCAAGGTACAAGAGTTTACCGTGAAAAGTAAGTCTCCCTCCTCCTTGCCCAGTAATATAGTTCTCATCTTGAAAGGCAATCACTGCTCTTTCATTCATTCTACACATTTATTGAGCACCTACTATGTACCAAGTACTGTTCTAGGCACTGGATTTGGAGCAAAACAGACAAAACCCTGTGCCTTCATGGACCTTAAATTTTGGGCACCAATTTTTTACATTCTGGTGTATGGCCAGTGCACCGGAGTAGTTAAAATAAGAGGTCTAGAGTAAAATCAACTGATTCTGGGTCCTATTTGTTCCATATTCTGAGTCATCTTGGATTATTTATTCTACCACTATCAACTGTGTTTTATTTTGAAATGGAAGTAACAATTTTGTTTTATAAGATTGTAAGAATTAAATGAGATAATACTTTAAAGCACCAAACACAGTGCCTAGAACATAGTAAATGCTCAATAAATATTAGTGTTAATGTTAATAGTGTGCTCTTATTCTACTTTTCTGTAATGCAGACTAAACATAGTTAAAGGATTTATTTTCCCAAGTTTTCATTTCTTCTCTTTACTGTATAATCAAAAAATTTACATTTTAAAGAATAAGCAATGGCAAATTTGAGTCTTCTAAGTTTGATCATTAACTGCTTGTATGTAAGATCATTTGCTGAGCTCTATTAAGAAATCAACTCCTAATAAATCAGTAGAGTATAGAGACTGTGTTTCTTTTCATTCTTTCTAATCTACCTTTTAAAAATCCTATGTAATTTGGAGAGTTTGTACTATTAATTCATTTGGAGGTGTTTTGGACTATTAATTTCAACTTTATAATGGTTACAAAATACATACTTTGGGGAGATTCTGCCTTTTACAGCAACATTAAGTACTTCTGAATAAAGTTTTTTAACAATACAGCTTGGTATCGTTATTTTAAGGAACTTTCTCTATAATTCAAGTCTCCAGCTAGATGAGAAGACAACTTTCAATCCCTGGAGAAGCAACAAAATATTCCTTGGTGATGGTCTTAAGGTGGAAAACGTTTAGGAGAAAATTACATGGGGGCGGGGAAGAGGGAGAGAATAAAAGAAAGGAGAAAGAAAAGAGAAGAAAAGAACTTCTAGAACAAGAAAACACTTTTTAAATATTAGGCTAAGAACTATTTCCTTTATTCAGCATCAAAAAAGGATCATTAGCAGACTTAATGAAAGATTGCAAGGATGTTGGGTTGAGCATAGTATACCATGTCCTGGACTATTGACCTGGAATCTGGGAATGAAGGAATGCGGGTATACCTGTACCACAGTCCTGATATCATTAGTATATTCTCTTTCTTTTTCTCTTTTGTTCTTGACTCTGTTTTGTATTGTTTTTCAAGGTAAACAAAGTTTATGGATTGATTATGATCTACGAGTTCTTTTTTTTTTTTCTTTTAGCCAAGTCATGATGTAGGACTAGGAATGGGAAATAGCTGAGAAATTGAAATGAAATGCCTCCAAACAGCTTTTATTATTTGGTTAATGGTGGATCAGGTGGATCTGGGGAGTTTTCGGTTCTTTTTTACATAATTTCCAGGCTCTTATATGTTATTGACAGAAATAGATTAACAATAAAAACATCAGTCCTCAAAATAAAAGTTTTGAAAGGCATAAAGTCAACATGAAATAGATGCGGCATTCTCTATTGGCATTTGTCACTAGTTCTCCTGGACTTTGTCTGTACTAATCACATAATACACTACAGAGCTAATTCTAATTTATTAAAGAGACATTAGGCAACCAGTGTGTGACCTCTTTGGCTTACCTGTGGACCTTGTCATTTTTCATTCTTCTCTGTTTCAGTTACCTATTATTAGATAATAACCTGTACTTAGTTGTTTAAGGTATTATTATCTCCTGTGGTTCTGTGAGTTAGCTGGGCTCAACTGGGCTCTTGGGATCTTTCATGAGATTGTAGTTGAATCACTGTTGAGAGGAGGAGGAACTTGACTGGATGTCCAAGATGGTGTCTTCATTCGAATGTCTGACACTTCAGTTAGGATGACAAAAACAGTTGAAGGCTGTCTGGGTGCTCTCTCTCCCTCTCTTCCTCCTTTCCTCCCTCCTTCCCTTCCTGGGACTCAGAGAGTCTGCAAAGTTTCTTTGAACTCAAACTCAGTTATGCAAAATGGCTTGCCCCGAATTTTATTGTTAAAAACTCCAGCCAATCCAGATTCCAGTAAGATCACTACACAGGTGCATGGATAAAAAGAGTTATGGAGTCGGGCTCGGTGGCTCAGCCTATAAACCCAGCGCTTTGGGAGGCTGAGGTGAGTGGATTGCCTGAGTCCGCGGGTTCGAGACCCGCCTGGGCAACTTGGTGAGACCTCATCTCTACAATAAATAAAAAAAAAAATTAGCCTGGCTTGGTAGTGGGTGCCTGTAGTTCTAGCTACTTGGAGGGCTGAGGCAGAAGGATCGCCAGAGCCCAGCAGGTCGAGGCTGCAGTGGCCAGGAGCGTGCGACTGCACTCCAGTCTGGGTGACAGTGTGAGACTCCAACTCAAAAAAAAAAAAAAAAAAAAGAGAGATGGTTCTTTAAAGACTAGCTACCAATACCCTCTACCAGAAAATAGTCAAATATCTATAACACAACTGTTAATTCTACTGCACCAAGCACTTCTAGGAAACATAAACCTATACAACTAGTTTTTAGTAAGGGAAAATGTATGGTTCTTGGTAACGTATTTTTAAGCTAAATATATAATAATAATAAATATATGACTGTCATTCATTAGTAGAATTACCTTGGTTTGCTTACACACAGTTGTACCTGTTTGAAGCTGCCACTAACCAAAATATTTTTGGATTATAAGATGGATTGGAGGCAGTTAACAAGTCCCACTATACAGTTCATCTCTTTCTTTTCTAATCTTTGGTACAGTTGTTTATTGTACTGCGTAATAATTTTAGAATGATTGTTGAAGGATGAGCGAATTAATTTTGTTTTTGTTATTGTTCATTTATTCATTCATTCAATCAATAAGTATTTGTTGATTTCTTATGTTGAGCCAGACCCTAAATCAGATAATGGAGAGCAGGACAATTTGTGACTGTGGTGAACTTTGCCTTTACCAGTATAAATAGTAGCAGTGAATGTTAACTATTTGATTTCATGTATTTAGATAGTTGAGCACTGGGAAAGCTATATTACAGAATAATGGTAATAGTGCTGGTTAAGCCCTGACTTTCTTTGCACATTATCTCATTTAAATCTCCCCCACCCCCGGGGGGGGTCTTAGGGTAGAGGCAGACTTATTATCCCAGTTTTATAGAGGTTGGAACTATGACTTCACGCAGTTAAATGATGTTTCAGAGGTCACCCAACCAATAAATAGGAGAGCTTAGATTTGACCTCAGACTACCCGCTGCACAAAACTGTATTAAGATAATACCATTGGCTTTACCTTTGAATTCCATGTCTTTTAAGAGATGTTTTCACCATTCTAAGATGGCAGGTGCACACTTGCTTGATGTCATAAGCCTACTGTATTTTCATCAGCCTTTGACCAAATGTATCGATAGCTCTCACCCCTACCCCAGGCTTTTTTTGGTTTCGTAGTGACCATTTCTGAAGTCATCTAAGAAGGATAATAGAAATTTACTTTCATTAAAACTTTACCATCATCTAGCTTAATGTTTAAAACTGTGCTAAGTTGCTGTGGCTTGTAGAGTAAAACAAAACAGAACAAAACACAAACTAACCTTTATTTATTTTCACTCATGAATTTTAAAACTATTGGCCGGGCTCGGTGGCTCAGCCTGTAATCCCGCGCTTTGGGAGGCCGAGGTGAGTGAATTACCTGAGCCCGTGGGTTCGAGACCCGCCTGGGCAACTTGGCAAGACTTCATCCCTACAATAAATCAAAAAAATTAGCTGGGCATGGTAGCGTGCGCCTGTAGTTCCAGCTACTTGGAAGGCTGAGGCGGAAGGATCACCGGAGCCCAGCAGGTCGAGGCTGCGGTGGCCAGGAGCATGCCACTGCACTCCAGTCTGGGTGACAGAGTGAGACTCCAACTCAAAAAAAACAAAAAAAACAAAACACTGTTTACGGGTACTTCCAATATACCTGGCCCAAGAAAAATATGACTCCTAATTCAGGGGATCTCCCCAGCCAATAGAAGAGATTAAGCAGATGTTTTTATTGGCAACACATTTTGATGAGGGACACTTAAGATCATGAATGGAAATTAGAGGTGTTCTACAAAGAGTCAAAGATTGGAGAAATGAGTCTGGATAAAAAGAGAGAGTAAGTTTTCATCAAAAGAATATACCCTATGTATCGTTCAGTGTCAAAAGAGTTTAAGGAATGGCCACGCACAATGGCTCACTCCTATAATCCTATCACTTTGTAAGGCTAAGGTGAGAGGATCACTTGAGCCCAGGAGTGTGAGACCAGCCTGTGCAACACAGAAAGACCCCATCTCTACAAAAAATTTTTTAGAAACTAGCAGCATGTGGTGGCACATACCTGTAGTCCCAGGTACTCAGGAGGCTGAGGTGGGAGGATTACTTGAGCCCAGGAGGTCAAGATTACAATGAGCTATGATTATGCCACTGCACTCCAGCCTGGGTTACAGAGCGAGATCCTGACTCTCAAAACAACAAAACAGAGCCAGGCTTAGTGGCTCAGCCTGTAATCCCAGCTTTGGGAGGCTGAGATGAGTGGATTGCCTGAGCCTGCAGGTTCGAGACCCCCCTGGGCAACTTGGCGAGATCTCATCTCTACAATAAAATTTTAAAAAAATTAACTGGGCATGGTAGCGCATGCCTGTAGTTCCAGCTACTTGGAAGGCTGAGGCTGGAGCGTGCCACTGCACTCCAGGCTGGGTGACAGAGTGAGACTCCAACTCAAAAACAAAAAAACAACAACAAAACAGAGTTTAAGGAATTCTAGGGACTGAAATAATTCTGTTTAATAGGAGGGCAGGGCAGGCCAGGGTGGATGTGAAAGAGTGGCCAGCAAGTCAGTGGAAGGAACATTGTATTATAGGCCTTATTGGGCAGTTTGACTGAATGGATATAATTGAATAAGGCTTTGCTAATTACTGTAGTTTGGATTCTAAATAAAGGCATGAAAAACAGATTAATGTTCAGACATTTCTCCTCTTTAACCATGACATCCCCTTCCATTTTATACAGAATTGGAAATTATTCTGTCTTGGAAGTACTTTTCAATACATCCCAGGCATTATAAATGATTTCCCTTCTATTTGTGTATACTTACAATGTTGATTACCATTAGGCTGATCAGAGTAAAGTGCTAGTGTCATATACTCTTACTATTACATGACTCATTCGTTTATTTAAGCATTTATCCAGGAAAAACAAGTTTGTTTCCCTCTTCCTCAGTTCTACAGGTTCAGATTCCTGTATCTTTAGGTAACATTCCAAGGGAATAGACACACTATTATAAAAAGCTGCTTACTTCAGCCAGACAGTTTCAAAGCCCTTTGCTTACTTTCTAGCTTAATTCTCCGGCTATTGGGGGGGGGGGGGGGATGACCTCTCCAGGGTACCCAGATGGAAGGTGCAGAAGTCTTGCTAGTTTTTTCCTCCATCGCCAGCATAAACAGGGTGGAGCAGGGAGAAGGAAGGCCATGGATTGAGAAAGAAACAAACAGAAAAGTGACAGACACACCTTTTCAGGGCTGCCTCCTACCTGGGGCAACAAAGACCTCTCCAGGCAACCCCAGCTCTCCCTCACGTGGTTTTCTCTCCTGGGACTTCTCAAGGAGGGAGAACCAGTTAGTTCCTCTGAGTGTATTTAAGAGCTGAAAGAACTT
>CAUYQG010114320.1:0-18275 GCA_963574415.1 Tarsius wallacei | reverse complement strand
GGCTCGGTGGCTCAGCCTGTAATCCCGCGCCTTTGGGAGGCTGAGGTGAGTGGATTGCCTGAGCCCGCGGGTTCGAGACCTGCCTGGGCAACTTGGTGAGACCTCATCTCTACAATAAATTAGAAAAAAAAATCAGCCGGGCGTGGTAGCGCGTGCCTGTCATTCCGGCTGCTTGGAAGGCTGAGGCGGAAGGATCGCCAGAGCCCAGCAGGTCGAGGCTGTGGTGGCCGGGAGCGGCCGCTGCACTCCAGTCTGGGCGACAGTGAGACTCCAACTCAAAAAAAATAAAATAAAATAAAATAAAATAAAATAAAATAAAATAAAATAAAATAAAATAAAAAAAAGAAAACTAAACTTTCCTGCCACTTTTCTGCTGTCAGTTCCTCCAGCCTTAGCCACAGTTGCTTGCAGATCTCAAAACCTTCAACCCGCAGGATTAAGCCTACCTAGATCCTAAGTCAGTAGTGACAAAGGCAGGAAGGTGTTAGCTTAGCTGACTTATCTGTCAGGCCCCAGGCTCTGAAATTAGTCTTGCTCCTCAAAGCCAGTATTTCATGGTGGTTTTTTTTTTTTGAGCAAGCCCCAGGTGTTCAGGCACAACTTCCTCTTGCCAGTTAAGCTTTACTAGACTGTACAACCTGAACTTTGTCCTGGTGACCTTGTCTGTATTCATCTCTGGGTCCACTGCCTTACATAGTAGGCAGTCAATAAATGTCTACTGAACTGACTTGGAATGGAAGGCCTCACTTCTAAAGCTCAGTTTATGTGAGAACTCTAACCTACTCTGTTGAGTCCTTGTCAGTCTGTTACGTCTGGTACCTTTTCCCCAGATCTGCAGCTACTGACTGAGGACCGGACTTGCCTTACACTGAACTTTTTATATATATATATATATATATATATATATATATATATATTTATTTATTTATTTTTTTTTTTTGAGTTGGAGTCTGACTTTGTCGCCCAGTCTGGAGTGCAGTGGCATGCTCCTGGCCACCATAACCTCTACCTGCTGGGCTCCAGCGGTCCTTCCGCCTCAGCCTTCCAAGTAGCTGAGACTACAGGAGTGCGCTACCATGCCCCGCTAATTTTTGATTTATTGCAGAGACGAGGTCTCGCCAAGTTACCCAGGTGGGTCGCGAACCCGCGGGCTCAGGAAATCCACTCACATCGGCCTCCCAAAGTGCTGGGACTACAGGCTGAGCCACCACGCCCGGCCATACACTGAACTTTTATTCTGGGCTCTTCAAGGTAAACCTGCCATTGTGCCTCACCTACCAGATCACACCAGTGGCTACCTAGAGAATGGCAAAGTTCCTTCCCTATGTCCCACTGAATGTCATCATCTACTCCATACTTACCTATTAAGCATCTACATAACACTAACCTCAACCACAGAACCCTGGTAGTTGGAGGCCCTGAAGTTTCCAATGTTTTGGCCCACTAATTCCACTTTGGAGTTCACGCACCAGACCCTAGTTTTAGCTTTGGCAAATCTAGTCTTCAGAAAAGGAAACATCCAGCTGGTGACTGTGGTGAATTCCCACTGCAAAACTGTGAATGAGAGTGTGTGGCTGTATTGCTTCATGACCCATCTCCATACACACCATCCCACATCACAACATCCAGAGTGCTGGCACAGAGGGCTGACATGGCTGGCAGGAAGGAGAAGGGACTACTGAGAATAAGGTAACTCACCAGGTGTGATGACTCATGCCTGTACTCCCAGCATTTTGGGAGGCCGAAGTGGGAGAATCACTTGAGCCCAGAAGTTCGAGATCGGCCTAGGCAACACATAGCGAGACTTGTCTCTACAAAAAATCAAAAAATTTGCCAGGCATGGTGGCACATGACTGTAGTCCTAGCTACTCGGGAGTCTGAGGCAGAGGATTGCCTGAGCCCAGGAGGCTGAGGCTGTGGTGAGCCATGATCGTGCCACTGCATTCCAGCCAGGGCAACAAAATGAGACCCCAACTCAAAAAAAAAAAAATAGAATAAATAAGGTAACTCAATGTTAGACTAGTCTAAGAATTCTGGGAGGTCTTATCTGCAGAAAGTGGAACTGCTACTTCCGTGGTCTTTGCTTATAATCATGCCTGGAGCCTCAGAACCAAGGCTGCAACTGGAGTCCCGAAGCAGCAGAAGGAAATTCACTCAGCAAGTCTTTGCCTGGTGGAAGCGTGTGGCCAATGTGGGCATGGGCAGAGACACTAGGCTGCCATTGACATTGGCCCCGCTACTCTCAAGTTGCCAGCAATAACATGAAGTGAAAGAATAACAAAGAGGAGGAAAGGTGAACCGAGGTGTAATTTACCCCCACTCCAACTGCCCTGGTAGCTGCAGGTGCCCTGAGCTGCTCGACTCTTTGCACCTGCTCTCCAGTGGGAACAAGTGGCCTATTGTGTGTGGCTGTACGCACGGAGGTGCTAAGCAAACAAGAAATGACTCTCTTGATCATAAAGTAGATGGATTCCAGGAAAACTTTACTCAGCCAAATAAAAGCGATTGTAAAGCACTTGGTAAAATATAAACTGCTACATAAATACTTAATAAAAGCTCACAGCAATGCACACAAGGACAACTAGGTCAAAATTCACCCAAGCTCTCTAGCCTGGAGGTCTTGGAAAGAGCGAAAATTGTCTCTCTCCCTCTGGTTTTCTCAACCACTTTGTATTCCTTTGCTCTTACCTGCCCTTCAGCCCTTGGCACTCCTCTGGATGTCTCTCTTCTGTCACTGATATATCTCTGTGGTTAGAGGGCTTCTAATTTTCATTCTGGGCAGTTGTGTCAGATATTATTTGGAGCAACAGACACTGAATTCCATTTCTTTTGCTCAGAAGCCCCACTGGAGTTATGTGATGCTATGGGGGAAACATTTTCTTTGCGATTTAATTATGTGAATCTCACCCCAAACTTTCCAACATCAGAAACTGAGAACAACTCTGACAATATCTCAAACAGCCAACCTACCTGCTCCCCTATAGTCCCAATGATGCTTGGAAGAGTAAAATGAAGAGTTCACTGCTGTCCTCTGGAGAATGATTCTGTCCTGGGGGTCCTTTTGAATCGCTTTCACTTTGGGAAGGAAGGCATCAGGGAAAGAACTAGAAATTTAAAGCCCTTAAAGTCGCTTTATGACATTCTTCCCCTTTTCCCAATCCTCCCCCCAAATATCCTTGTCATAGCATCTCATAGCCTGTCAGAGATAGAGCTTTAGGGGTCATTTTGTCAAATTCTTCATTTTATAAGTAAAAGTAAAGGCTGAAGTTACTTCAGTGACTTGCCCAAGGTAACACAAGTTCATAGTGGAGCTAGGATCCTGGCTGGACTCTTTGTTTAGGGCTAGAAGGGTCGTTTTTTGCATGGGCTCTAAAGCTCCATAGGGGACACACAGGCAATTGTTTTATTATAAGAGGCCTGTGTGTAGAGGAGATTGAATGGAGGGCTAGTGTTGGAGGCAGGTGAAAGTCATCCTCTAGCAAGGGGCTGGAGCAGCTCTGAGTAGAGGAACTCCTTCTTCCAGGGGATGAGACCTTATAGCCTTGAGAAGACATGAGTGCAGAGAAACATCGTAAAAGAAGTGGGAAACGTTCTGCCGCTCTCCTGGGTCTGGGCTGGGGAAGGGCCAAGGAAAGGACAGGATATAGCAGCACAGGTCAGAGAAAAGCTGGCCTGAACTCTCATTGCAGGTCTGCTGGACTAGAGATTAAAGTGAGCTGAAGTAAGATTTCTACCAAGAATAGGAATAAGGTAGGAGTGCTCTGAACCCTGAAGGAGAGAAGCCTGACCTTTGACTGGCAGGACAGTGTCATGGGTAAGGGCGTGGACTGGATGGGTTTCAAGCTCATCTCCCTTACTTGCTAGTGCTGTGGTCATTGGTAATTTACTTAACCTCATCATCAGAATCAGTAAAAATGTGGCTAATAACATTGTCCACCTCAAAAGGATGTTGTGAAAATTAGTCAATGCACATAAACTGCCTAGCACAGTGCCTGGCACATGGCAAGTACCATAGAAAGGTTAGCTATTATCATCACTAGCCACCTCTACCACTTCCGTCCTTTCTGAAGTTTCACTATAGACTTAGGATTTGGTGAGGGGAGGCAAAGGGAAGAGAGCAGTAATAATGCTTCAGGGCGGAAAAGGTGAGAGCAGTTAAAAAGTGAAAGCAGACAAATCAACAGAATGGGTGAGCTGTAGTTCTTCAGCTGTCTTCCATCCCTCCAGTGTAAACCCCCATACAACTATGCCTTTCTCCGTATTTAGTAGCTGCTAGAGTCCTAAGTGCCAGTAGGTAACTAACCATCCTGGTCTACCTGGGACTGAGGGGTTTCCTAGGACTCAGGAGTTTCTGTGCTAACACTGGAAAGTCCCAGGCAAACTGGAACAAGTTGATCACTGTAGGGGTCAGAGGATGTTTGCGGTTCAAGATTATTATGTGTTATAACCAGAGTACAGAGCACTGCTGCTAGATGCTACCCACTGGGGTTTAGCAAAGCTGGGCTGTCCAAAAGCTATGTATAAGGATATTTAATGGGGCTTTCTTCATGTCTATGAAAGAAAAAAAAAAAAGAGCTTCTTAAATAAATGAGTATCACCAGGGGAACGTTAGCCAATTTGAGGATGATGGTCTTTAGCAGAGGATAGTCACACAACAATAGCCTCATTATCAATGATTCTCATTTGCTTGCTTTGATTCTGTGATACATGCTGTCTTTCTCCAAGTTCAATTCCCAGCATTGTTATTATATGTGTTTGAAAGAAATAAAACTTCATTTACTTTAAAATGGTCTCTCACTCAGACTTTTCTTTAATTTAAACTGATGCTACCAATCTTTCAAAGTATTTCCTTATCCAGGGCCAATTGGTTTATTCAGCTCCATGAACTGACTTGTTTAAAAATAGAATTTGTATGGGTATGTGGGTTTGCTTGAAGAAAAACATTTAAAAAGGAACATTTCTAGAGAGATGCATAGAGAGAGAGACTTAGGAAGTTGCTAAAGGGTCCATGCTTGTAAAGAGTCCAGTGACTTTGTGTAGGCTACTCAATGTGTAGTTCCATTCATTCAGAGTACAACTCCCCCCCATATCTGATCTACCCTTCTACATTAACATCTAGTAAACAAAGGAAAATTTATAATTTTCAAAAATAATTCATATGCATTTTATTATTGGAGGCTTACAACAACCCCTTGAGGTAGGCAGGGGAAGCATTATTTTCACCATTTCACAGGAGAAAACAAAACAGAGAGAGTTTAAATAACCTGCTTAATGACACACAGTGATAACATAGGGAAGCCAGGTCTAATACTAAGGTCTGTTACCCACAGTATGTTTGTTGGTTCATCCACTGAATTCAATAATCATGTGTAGAGTCTAGTCTACACCAGGTACAACTAAGCAATAAAGACATATAGATGGAAGATACAGTATTTGTCTTTAAGGTGTGAGTAGATGACTAAAGACAGACATATAAAAGCTCTCAATATACGGTGACTGGGGACATGCTAGAGGGAAGCCTGGGTGCAGGGGAGCCTTAACACAGATGAGGGTATGAACAGGAGGATTCTGGGTCTTCAGAAAAGATTGCATTGAGTTAAAGATAAGTAGGGTTAAGCCATCCAACACCTCCTTTTCTAGGCTCTTCTAGGATGATCCTTGTCTTGGTCCTCTCTAAGAGTATTTGGAAATTAGCTTTTCAGCACGAGTTCTTGCATAGTGCAACCCCCTACGTGTCCCTCCAACCTCAAACTGCTGTACCCTTACCTTGGTTGGGAACACCCTACACTGGCTTCTGCTGAATAGAGACTTAGCTCTGGGCCTGAAGTTGTGCCAAGAAGCAAGGAATAAGATGACAAAATGAGCCAGTGAGTGGCTCGAACCAAGGAAGAGTTCAGTAGGGTGATTTTAAAGATCCTCTTACCATGTGAATCAACAAGATCTGAGGGGCAAAAAGCAGGAAGGTCCTGTGACAATGGAGCTACAAATTAAAACAAATTTCTCTTCACAGGGAAATGAAACCACACTATAAAGGAGACAAACCCAAGGATCAAAGCCATACTCACGTAAAAGAATAAAATTCATTGGCTTGAGAAATTGGGCAATCATGACTGATTTTAATGATCTCTCTCTTTTTCCACAAAAGCTAACCCAAAGGTGACAGAAAGGACTTCAGAGCACTAAGCAACTAGATTTGACCTGCAACTAGACTCATTCTGGTTTTTAATGTAACTTAGAAAAATTACCTGAGCTAATCACTATAAAGAAATTCTAGGGAAAATGATTTAAAATGTCTTTGCTATAAAACAAAGTAAGAAGGTAACAAGGCCAGCCCGGTGCATACTCTTACATGCAAATTACTCTCACTTGATCCCAGTGGACCCAGATGCCCACCATCTGTACCAACCAGGACTAAGAACAGGGATTTTAATGCTTTTGCAGAAGGAAAAGGAGATAAGATAAAAATGAAAGGGGTGGGTCCGGCTGTTCCTGAAGAGTTAAGAAATGGGTCATTGAAGGGAGCTAAAATCAGGCCTAACTTTATCTATCTTCCAGTAAAGGTCTGCAAGGGCTGTTTTTATAGGCTTCTTGACTAATAGCAATAATAGCTATCATTTTTGAGGGCCTACTATGTTCTGAGCTCTATACTCTGCATTTTACACTCTCTGAACCCTCTCAACAATCTGTTAAAGGAGAAATGATTAACTTCATTTTACAGAATGGAAAGCTGAGGCCCAGAGAAGAGCTAATATATAATGAAGCAAGCATTCAAACCCAGGCTTGCTGACTCCAAAGTTGTATGTTTAAATACTCTAATATGCTGCTGTATGGTTGTCATGTCACTTTAAAATTGGTACCATAATACTATAAGAAAGGGATTGGCAGTAGACAGAAACTGCCAGGGGAAGGGGTGGGGGGTGGATATAACATCAATAAGAGTACCTGATTTCAAAGCAGGCGAAGTGAGGACCAAAGGGAGACCCAAACTTTACCTGTACCATGACCACTTGTATACCTAATCCTGAATTGTACCCCACATCTTTACAATAAAATTAAAAAATATACTGATCTCTGTGTGCTTTTTGCTAACCCCCAAGTATTTGGCCTTATTTTTATTCATATCTATAAAAATCATCAGAGAAATTTCAATATTTTGTACTTGCTTAAGTATAGGAAAAAGAACAAAAACCAGAAGAACTAAATTTCTTTCTCAGGGGTTACTAAGAGCTTGTACTCCAGGGGAAGAAATGGGCCAGCAGCAGCAAAACAGTGGCATCTGCCAGTCATTTCCCGTGGCCTGTAGGGGAGAAAAACCAACACAACAGCCCAACGAGCACAACATCCAGAGCTGTTCTAAGAGCAGGGACACTAGCAGGAAGCTCCCAAGAAAGAGATTCCCAAACATACCTCTCCCGTCCTTCACACTCCACGTCCCAAAAGTCTGTTTTCTTTGATGCTCAGTGACTGACTACCAGAAACAACCCTTCTGAGTCAGAGGAATTAAACAAAAATGTTTCAAGGGATGTTGTGGTTTGTGGAGGTCAGAGGCATTCTGATGAAGTGACACTGATATCACTACAGAAAACTGACCATCCTCCTTATCAGGGAAAGGTCAAGAGACTTATCACACCCAGCAGCCTTGTTTCAATCAGCGTTCTACCTAGCTTACATGCTCTCTTAGGGGTGAATATAAAGTTATAGCAGATTTCAAATTTGTACAAATATGCCAGAATATATGCAGCTTTAACTGTATTGTGTCCATTAGTTATGCTGACATCATTCAAAACATTCCTTACTGGGCATGGTGGCTCATACCTACTGTAGTCCCAGCTACCCAACAGGCTGAGGTGGGTGAAATGCTTAAGCCTAGGAGTTCAAGACAAGCCTGGGAAACAAAGTTGTATGTTTGGGAAACATAGCAAGACACCATCTCAAAAAAAAAAAAAAAATCCTGGAACTCCTCTTTGAAAACCTCATTTATAACCAATTTAAATGTCACAAGAAGTAAGCAGTCCCTTTATTTCACCCTCACTCCAAATGAGCCCTAAATGGTAAGAACTCCATTTAACAGGTTGGTTCCCAATGACTCACAGTAATTCCAAAAAAAAAAAAAAAAGACCAGTTTACCTTTACAGGAAGAAGAATGGCCTTCAACCACTTCATTCTCACTCTGGACATTTACATGGCCCACTCAACCATGATATAATGTTGACGATAGCATCAACAACAGCTATCAATTACTTAGGGCCTATGTGTTAGAACACATCTTCATAACAGCCTTGTGTAGCGTACGTATCATTAACTTCATCTTACAAAGAAGATAACAGATTTAAATGACCTGCCCAAAGCACACAGTCAGCATCTAAAACAGGATTAAAATCTCTATCTGGATCATTCTAAAGACTGCACTCTTCCCAAAATACATCAATCATCTGGTTTATGTTCCCTTTTTACTTTAAAAATGTGGGGTACAATTCGGATTAGGTATACAAATAGTCATCATATAGGTAAAGTTTGGACCTCCTTTTGGTCCCCACTCTGCCTGGTTTGATTGAGATCAGGTACTGTTATTGATGTTGTGTTCCCCCGTTCCCTCCCCTGGTAGTATCCTGCTACTGCCAATTCCTTTCTTATAGTATTATGGTAAATGTCCAGGGTCTGCTTATGAGTGAGAACATATGGTACTCAAACCTCTTAGGGTTTTCTCACTATATCCTCAGCCTGCATCACTGATGATCAACTAGCTGAGAACCAACAACCTGTAGATGGCAGGGACCAGTCACAAATCCACAAGGATTTTTTTTTTCCCAAGAGGATATAGGAAAATGATTTGGAAGACTGGCAGTATCAGTAGCATCAATCTACAACCTACCAAAGCACCAAATTTGAAAGAGGCAATAATGCTTAAGGGACACAGAAGCTCTAGTATATACATTTACTAATTTCTTAAGTGTAGCTATATTTTCCTTCCTTCCGTCCTTCCTTCCTTTTTTCTTCCTTTTTTTTTTTTTTTTTTTTTTTTGAGTCACAGTCTCACTCTGTTGCTCAGGCTAGAGTACACTGGCACGCTCACAGCCACTGCAGCCTCAACCTGTTGGGCTCAGACAATTCTCTACTCTCAGCTTTCCAAGTAGCTGGAACCACAGGCGCACACCACCACGCCCAGCTAATTTCTTGATTTATTGCAGAGACGAGGTCTCTCCAAGTTGCCCAGGCTGGTCTCAACCCTGTGGGCTCAGATAATCCTCTCACCTCAGCCTCCCAAAGTGCTGGGATTATAGGCATGAGCCACCATATATTTTTACATGGTCCCACCTCCTAAGCCTTCCAGGCTAAAATAGAAAATTTCTGGTACATGGAGCAGTGATGGTGAGAGGAGACAGGCCGTACCCAACCATCAGAATCGCATTTCAAACAGGAAATTAGGAGATGATATTTATTTGTTGGAAATATGGCTATGCTGGGACCTGCCTTAGGGGTTCCAGATTCTCTTCATATCACAAAAATGATCCAATTGAGTCCAGGAGAGGTTGGCATTGGATACTAACATAACACAATCTGCTTAAAATAATACACCACCCAGCATTCAACAGATGGTCTACAATAAGCCATCCAGCATTTAACAGGTGGTCTACAGACATATCAACGTTAAGCCATGAAAATATCTCCTCCTGCTACTTAAGAAATGACAGGCAACCAAGTACAGTCCATCCCAAACGTGGCACGCTGCTTGAAGCCATCAATCAGCAGAATAAGTCATGTTTTTCTCACTCAATTCAGAAGGTAAAGCTACCGTATGTGACACCATAATCTTAAGGAATAAATGTCACTGTATTACCAGAGAGTATGTTCTGATAAATAGCTGTCACTAATGACTACTTTTAAGATAAATCTCTGGTGGAAGATATGCCAATCTAAACCTTTAGAAGGATTATTATATGGGGGTACTTCCCAAACTGATCTGTCTTACCTTAGCAGAATTTGAAAAAATCTTAGCTGCCATAAATATTTTAAGCTCTACCTAATTAAGTCATTTTTTACATAATCCATTTCTCCTTCAAAGTCTTTCCATGAGCAATCTTGAGTTATCTAAGGTAAGGTAGGATATGTAAACAGCCATATGAGCAAGCAGCATTACACTTCAGTACTTTCATTCTAGGGAATGCACTCAGCTAAAAATAGCAGTTTCCCAAAACTAAAAAGAATGAAGCGTCTCAAACCAGGCATCATGGGGACCAAAGGGAGGCCCAAACTTTACCTGTACAATGTCCACTTGTATACTTAATCCTGAATTGTACCACACATCTTTAAAATTAAAAAATAAAAACAAGATTGAAGTGTCATGTTTCTGCTTCTGGGGAAACTAAAGTAGAAATGAAATCCAAAATGTCTGAGGGGGACCAAGAACTGTGGAGACAGTGATAAATCAAATACGGAATATGTCCTTCTCTTCCTTCTAGCAGCGTTTCATAAGCAGAGCTTCCAGCAGCATAAGGGGCAAAGCAAGAACTAGCCATGAAAAGAAAGAGCTGGAAGGCTGAAGATTATATCTCAGATTCTAACTCTCAAACCATCACAACAATGGCCAAGAAGAGGTACTGAGTCTCAGCTTTAGCATGATTTTAATCTGACTTGGGCCTAAGCAAGCTCTGAATCAAAGGACTTTGGGACTTGCCTCAATGTCATTAAATAATATTTCCATTATCCATTGTTAATTTTTTTCCCTGTACCCTCTTCCTCTTGGCTCTGTATTTGATCTTTTACTTGCTTCTGCATTGTTGTTTTCATTTGTTATATCATATTTACAATAATATGTTCATGCCCTGAGCCCTTTGGAGAAGAATCACCCTATACATCTAAAAGACAAACAAACAAACAACAAATAATAAACAACTTATTTTAGCACGGTAACATGGGAGCCATGTACAGCGACTACTGCATACCACTGGCCTGTTCTGATGTGACTGGAATGAGGTGTGCATGTTTATATGTATGCCTGAGTAATTTGTACTCTGGCATAAAGGTCTTTTATTTACTTAATTCTTTCACCACCAGACTAAAGATTCTGAAGGTCTTTCCTTTTCGCTCTGTAAACCAATGAAAGATTTGTTAATGCTAGAAATTTAACCCCCTTTCCAAAGTCTTCAAAACATAGTGTTCTTAAAACAATTGCAACATAAAAACAGAATTAACTATTCTCCCTTGCCTTTCCCAGATTGTAGGGGGAAAAAGAAGCTATTTTATTCTTTTTTTAAAATTTCGCATGTCAGAAATTTGGTGTTCAGGGTTCTCTCATTCACTCCACCTTACTGATATGCCACAGTTTATTCCTCCAACGCAGCAGAAAAGAGAGAAAAATAGTCATCTTACTGCACTTTCCTAAAATATCCAGAAGCTTTTGAGACAAGGACAAAACTTTTTGAGAACTAAAATAATTGCTTTGCATAGTCCCACTTCTGTCTTTCCAATAAAGCAGAGAAATCCTGGAGATGCATTACACACATTGGAAGACTTGTCTGGTCAGTGGAAACAAGAGAGTGAATCCACAGTGAGAGTGTATGTACATATAATTTCTCAGGTGAAATGAGAGATAAGATTGCATAGGATGGAGAGGAACCACCATTACTGCAATTTGCCCCCTCAGAGCTCGGGGTGTTTACTTTGTAATGCCAGATGCCCCATGTGGGAGTCCTAGAGACTTATATGAGAAAATACAGGATGAATACGGATTCATAATGTATGTATGTGTGTGTGTGTGTGTGTGTGTGTGTGTGTGTGTGTTTAAAGATGGAGTCTCACCATGTTGTCCAAGCTGGATACGGATTCATAATGTATGTTTGTGTGTGTGTGTGTGTATGTGTGTGTGTGTGTGTGTGTGTGTGTGTGTGTGTGTGTGTGTGTGGTTTTAAAGATGGAGTCTCACTATGTTGTCCAAGCTGGATTGAAACTTGTGGCCTCAAGCATTCCTCCTGCCTCAGCTTCCTGAGCAGTTGGGACAACAGATGTATACCACCACATCAGGCTCAGAACCATAATGGATAGAAATAGCTATGTAGAACTGTCAGCCAGAAGATAGCAGCAGTATCCTGGAGCCGGAGCCAGGTTCAACCAGCCCAGCAACATAACAAAACGGCAGCAAGAGCAGCTCAGGTTGAATCATGAAGGCAACATGTGACAAAGTAAAGTACAAGTAGTTGTCTATGTGGAGTTGATAAACCTCGAAGTCACTAGGGAAGTATAAATGTCTGTGGGAGGTGTGCTAATTATAGGACAGGCCAGCTGACTACACACACAGGGCTGAGAAGAAAATACTCAGGGGAAAATAATCACAAAAATTTATAGAGATTATATCTGGTGATAGAGAGGCTAGCATTTAGGTGGTGGTCAAAGATGATGGGGATGGGAGGGCTGAAGGTTTGACTGCCCTGCCATCAAGGTTAAGGGTTGAATCCAGAGGTGCGGGGAGAGGCCTGATAGAGAAGTACTTGCTTAAGGGTCATATAAAGATGGATGAAAAACTGATGAAAGGATAAATAAAATGTGCTATAAACCCACAATGGAACAGTATTTGGTTATAAAAAATGAAGTACTGAAACATGCTGCAACTTGGATGAGCATTAGGAACATTATGCTAAGTGAATGATTCTATTTATGTGAACTCCCTAGAATGGGTAAATCCATTGTGATGGAGAGAAGATTGTTGGTTGCCAGGGTCTGGCAGAAGGAGGAAAGGGGGAGTGCAACAAGATTTCCTTCTGGAGTGATGAATATATCTTGGAACTAGATAGGAATGATGGCTGTACAAAATTGTCAATGGAGTAAATGCCACAGAATTGTACACCTTAAAATAGTTATGTTGGCCGGGCTTGGTGGCTCAGTCTGTAATCCCAGCACTTCGAGAGGCCGAGGCGAGTGGATTGCCTGAACCTGCGGGTTCGAGACCCACCTGGGCAACTTGGCAAGACCTCGTCTCTACAATAATAAAAAATTAGCCGAGCGTGGTAGCGCATGCCTGTAGTTCTAGCTACTTGGAAGGCTGAGGCTGAAGGATCACCGGAGCCCAGCAGGTCGAGGCTATGGTGGCTGGGATTGTGCCACTGCACTTCAGTCTGGGTGACAGTGAGACTCTAACTCAAAAAAAAAAATAGTTATGTTATGTTATGTGAATTTTACCTCAAGGAAGCGCGCACACACACACACACACACACACACACACGTGTGTGTGTGTGCGGGCTCAATACAAGTGGATAAAGTCTGTCAGGAAGCGTCTAAGGGAGGTTATCCCTGGACTGCTGGGGAAGAGACCTGGTTGATTTTCTTTCCTCATCCTTCTCATTAGATTGTGAACTCCTTGGGATGGGGAATGGGTTGGGAGGAGGAGGTGATGATTATATTATACTTATCACTGTATGCCCCACAGGGCATAGTATATAGCAAGTGCTCAATCTGTCTTGAATGAGCCTGAATTATCAGACATTAAACATAAAGACAAAATAGCATTTTTTCTCTTAAGCTGGGGTTTTTTAAAACATGTTTAAGTTTAAATAGTTTGTTACAATAATGTAAAGATAAACTTGATTAAATAATAAAACTGGATTCACGTCATATCAAACTATCCAGAAGACAAAGGAAAATTTCAGTTATCCAGATATTTGCCCTAGCCATTCTAAAGGGTGTTTCAGAATGTATTTTCTAAAATGTTCACTCTTCATACGGGTGTTATCAGTGACAATGCAGGCACAGCCTACGTTTACCTACTGCTAAGCCCAGTGTTAATTAACTAACATGGGTTCCTTTATTTTTCTCTTGGTTCCAGGGACTCCCTAATTAAAATTCTCTGTAGTTCCACAAAAGCAAAAACTGGAAGATTTTCTGCCTTTGGCAAGTGTAGGAAGTACTTGCCTAGAGGATACATGGAAGATATCTTCTTTCTTGATGGCTTATGTGAAAGAGAATACCTCACATGGCCAAGCTTGTGAATTTGAAGATTTCTTAGCTAAATCCCAGTAGTCAAGCCAATGTTTATCACAAGTCAAGATGGGGTGATGATGGGGAGTTGAGAAAGACAAATGATAGGCTTACGTGGTATTCCCTGAGACTGGATCTATGAAAACATTCTCACAATTCTATTTCAACTGATAAATAAACCATCTATTTCAACTGTTGGCATTCATAAAATAGACACATTTTTAAATGGGAAATATGACCTTATGTAGGGAGATAATGAATTGCTTAACTCTTTAAAAGTTGACTCATCTATACATCCATAGTAGGATTGTGTAAACAGCTCTAATAACCCAGCAGACGTGAGTATTGCTCAGTATTTTCTTCAGCATTAACACTGTCTTTTTGATCAAGTGTCTCCACTGACAAGTCTCATTCTATGTCAGGATACTTGATTTTCATAATTTTTCTTGTCTAAAAGTAAAATATTTTCAAAGGAACACAAACTTGACCTATAAAGATAACAAAGTTACAACCCATTTGACAATACAAAGTGGCAACTGTTACTTAATAGTAAATTTAATGAGAAATTCAATGAAAAGTTGTAGAAAGAGGTTTCAACTATAGATGAGACATGAGTGCAAAGCTAATCTTTATAAATGGTACAAATAGAGGACATGTATGTCTTCAGGCTAAAGAACTTCATGTTATTAAATGTATATTCCAGAGTAATTTTTTAAAAATCTCGTTTGACACTATTCCCTAGTTTCATCATTGCATTAGGTCAGTAATACAAGCACAGGTTAATTATAACCTCAGGTTGCTAACCAGGGAGGAATCACTTCCTGGATGATATTACCCTTATTCTGTTTGCAAGCATGTTTGATTTTTCTTCCTTCCTTCCTTCCTTCCTTCCTTCCTTCTCTCATTCCCTTCTTTCCTTCCTTTCTTTCCTGGGCAGTATATATCAACAATAAAACTTGTTTTAAAATAGACTTTCATAAGTATAAATAGTAGTTTGGAATAATAGCTCTTCTCCACGCTACAATATTTATTTTATTATTTTGTGCTGTACCCTAAAACATTGTAAAGCTAACAAGTTAAACAAAAAATTCAGTTAACAGAGTTATTTTAATATTGTGAAAGTTCATTTGGCTAACATTTGGATTCATTCAAATTTAGCAGACTTTAAATTTCACCACTGGATAGAAGAGAACTTTCTTGGTTCCAGGGTAACAGCCTTCATGAGAATATACTGGACATGAAGTAGTTAATATAAGCAAAATTCTATAAAAAATTCCACTAATCCAAAACACATAAGCCGGGGAAGAAAAGTTTTCAAATTAACTGAAACTTAGATCAATCTGATGTTTTCCCCCAAGCAGTAGAGGATGTAATGCAGTGGGGTTACAACATTTGCTTTAAACAATTACAACAATGAAGAAACCAATATTAGTACTTAATACATAATAAATGTCCAAATATTTGTTAAATGAGTAAATAAATGAATGAACACATTAGTAAATAAATATATAGTCATTTTTTTCCTTTTTAATCATAGTTAGAAGATATGCTGCCTAAAACAAATGAGTATTCAAGGATTGTTCTTTTTTGCTATATTAACATGATAGTGGACAAGTCACTGGATGGTTTCTTGAGTTTATGCAAGAACCACACATTGGATGTGTAGATGTTATATTGTTCATACCTGTTTTAACGCATCAGTTTTTTGTTTTGTTTTGTTTTGTTTTTTTAAGAGTTGGAGTCTCACTCTGTCGCCCAGACTGGAGTGCTGTGGCCACTCCAGGCCACCGCAGCCTCGACCTGCCGGGCTCCGGCGATCCTTCCGCCTCGGCCTTCCAAGTAGCTGGAACTACAGGCGCGCGCTACCACGCCCGGCTAATTTTTTTGACTTATTGTAGAGATGAGGTATCGCCAAGTTGCCCAGGCGGGTCTCGAACCCGCGGGCTCAGGCAATTCACTCACCTCGGCCTCCCAAAGCGCGGGATTACAGGCTGAGTCACCGAGCCCGGCCAGCATCAGTTTTTAATAAAGCCAAATACCAACTTCTTTCCTCTTACAATTAAAACAATATGTTAATGATTCTATTTAGTACCTGATGAACTTTTAGGATGACAAATACACACTACTTCTTGAGAGTGGAGGGGGTTGCATGGGGCCATTAATCCCTCCAGCCTGATTCACATTTGCTAGAGGGAAGTCTGTCTCCATACAAGTTCAGTGCCTTATCCAGGTTGGCATGCAACCTCATTCTCATTATCCCATGTCAGCAAAATAGATCAGATGGCCGGGCTCGGTGGCTCAGCCTGGGCAACTTGGCGAGACCTCATCTCTACAATAAATCAAAAAATTAGCCAGGCATGGTGGCACGTGCTTGTAGTTCCAGCTACTTGGAAGGCTGAGGCGGAAGGATCGCCGGAGCCCAGCAGGTTGAGGCTGCGGTGGCCAGGAGTGGCCACTGCACTCCAGTCTGGGCGACAGAGTGAGACTCCAACTCAAAAGAAAAAAAACCAGGCTCGGTGGCTTAGCCTGTAATCCCGCACCTTGGGAGGCTGAGGTGAGTGGATTGCCTGAGCCCGTGGGTTTAAGACCCGCCTGGGCAATTTGGTGAGACCTCATCTCTATAATAAATCAAAAAATTAGCCGGGTGTGGTACCACGCGCCTGTAGTTCCAGCTACTTGGAAGGCTGAGGTGGAAGGATCGCCAGAGCCCGGCAGGTCGAGGCTGCAGTGGCCGGGAGCGGCCACTGCACTCCAGTCTGGGCTAGGGAGTGAGACTCCAACTCCAAAAAAAAAAAAAAGAAAAAAAGCTGTTTTCAGGCATGTGTTTTGTCTTGCATTGGAAAGAGGAGGGGTCAAAGGGAAAGGGAGAAAAAGAGAAGTCAAATAAGTTGAGCTTCCAATATGTGTCAATCTGCTAGGAGATTTTTTTTTACAAATATTCAGCAGGTCTTCTTTACTAACGTCCTCTGTCTCATAAATTCCAACATTCTAGATTGAAGGGAAAACATATACAAAGGCTCAGAGATGTCACAGAGCAAGACATTATAAATTTATGTGAAAATCAATTACCTCCCAAAATAAGTGTTTTACAAACAGTGTCTCTACTGGGGGATTTACATTTATGACCTTACCTAATAGTTACAACTCTATGAGATGTCCTTCCCTTACAAAGGACAAAAACCTTGACACTTTCTAGGTTACGTGATTCACCCAAGACCACACACCAATCATAGCAGAACTGAGAGGCAAACTCAAGTTTATCTGGTACCAAAGCCTTCCTCTGTCCATTACAATTACATTGCTAATAAATTCCATTCAGCAGCCCATGTCCTTACACGTTCACTAGAATGTAAGCTTTTCAAAGCAGGTAACTTGCCTTTTTCACCCTTGTATCCCTAGCACCTAGTGTGGTTCCTAACATATAACATCTCAACATGTAAGTGTTGAAGGGATGGATGAATGGCTAAATTAATGAGATAAACCACACCGACAGTCAGATCTGGAGGGGTTCTAAACCAACCACTTCATTTTTTAGATGGGGACACAAAGGCCTAGAGAGACTGTGTCACTTACTTTAGATTATGCAACAAATGATTGGAAGATTCAGAACTCGATTACAGGTCTCTTTGTTTTTCTCCTTTACAACATGCTACTACTTGAACAAACATTTTAAAAAACGTGTTCATCAACTCCACATGGTTTCCTAAGCATTCTATCCTCTTGATTTAATTTTCACATATGCAAAGCAATGGAATTTAGGAATCCCACCAGTGCACTAAAATGAAAACTCCGTGAGGACAGGGAATTATATCTGTTTTGTTCACTTCAACATGCCTGGTACTTAGAAGGTGCTCAGTAAATATTTGCTGAATAAATGAACATATAATTTCCTTTTTAGTGATGAGCAAATTCTTCATAGATAATGATGGTTAGCATGGATGAGGTTAACAAATACTCAAATGATTGCATATTTTAGTAAAATTGTTCAGTGAAATGATATGCCTCTTTCTCTCCCCTTTCTTCCTTCATCTGTAAAATGGGAAAAAAATGTGCCGGATGCAGTGGGTCAAGCCTGTAATTCCAGCACTTTGGGAGGCCGAGGTGAGAGGATTGCCTCAGCTCAGGGGTTTGACACCAGCCTTGGCAACTTGGTGAGACCTCATCTCTACAATAAATAAAAAAAATAAGCTGGGGACACACTCTAGGTCAGAGGCCCCCTGCTTCTACAGCAGAGAAGAAGTGCTGCACTTAGCAGTCAAAGTGGGACCAGGATCTGCAGGACATGGGGGGAGCTGGTGGTCAGTACC
>CAUYQG010114314.1:0-22832 GCA_963574415.1 Tarsius wallacei | reverse complement strand
TGCAGGCTCCGGCTTTCCTCCCGCGCTGGGTCTGTGGGAATCAGACCCAGCGTTACCGGCATGCTGGAGAGGCCTGCTGGAAGCAGGGCAAGAGAGCCCACACTCGGGGAAGTGGCACCCATCCCAGCCATGGCTAGGGGTCGAGCTGTCTCCATCAGGGTCCAGAAAGATGATGTTCCAAGGCTTCATGGAGGAGACGGTATTTGGAGGGGGTTCCTGAAGGCCAGGGTGAATTCTGACAGGCAAGAGGATGGTGTGCACAGGAGTGGGCAGGCAGAGGGCAAAGGTGGGCAGCTTTGTGTAGCTGATGCCCAGCAGGGGGTGGAGGTGGAGGTGGGACGGCCGAGTTCCTGGATCAGATTCTGTCTGCAGTGAGGAGGACAGGGAAGGGGGCGTGTGAGGGGTGGCTCATCTGAGCAGGAGTTGGAGGCCCAGGCCTTTGTCCCAGCTCCGCTGGTGCTGACCCCTGTGACTTTCACTGGGCCTGTTTCTTTACCTGGGAAGTGGCCCAGGGGCACCTTGAGGTTCTGGAACGCCGTGGGACAGCAGGTGGCCTAGCCACAGGAAACCAGCCTGATATAGTGCCCTTGGCTGAGAATCACTGAGAACAAGGACCCTTGCCCTGAAAGACCGAGGCCCAGAGCTGGCCCCACTTTCATTCGTTTTTGCCTTGCACTCACTTTACAGAGGAGGAAACCAAGGCCCAGAGGGAAAGTGGCTTGCCAAGAGGTGGAGCTGGGATTAGAATCCCATCTTCTGACTCTAAGTCCAGTGCTCTTTTCTCCCTGCTTCCTGTCTGGCCTGAGCTGGGGCCTGACCACAGTGGAAGCTTCAGGACCTCCCTGGGGGCAGGCAGAGCCTAGGGGACGTGACCGTCCAGCATCCAGGCGGAGAGGGAGATGGAAATGGGAAGGGGAGCTGAGTGCGGGGAGGCGGTGCTCAGGCTGGAACACCCACAGGGCACAGGCAGGCTGAGGTCCGTGGCTGAGAGCGACTGTAGCACGATTTGTACTGAGAGCACCTTCTGCCCAGAGGGTCCTGTCCCTTCGCCTCATCATTCTTACAGCCACAGCTTGTAGTCCCCTGGCTGCTGGAGACTCAGAGGGCTAAATAAGCTTTTCTGGGACTAGTCTTGATGCTTCTTGAGGTTTAAATAATCCATGGTTTAAAAACCGATTTCCTAAATTCGGCTGTTGGCTCCCTGACGGATGCTATGCAAGGCTAATTTTAGAAGCAGTCCTCCTCCACTTCATACCTTTGTGACGTTCTTTTAGCCCAGTGTTTATTGCTAAACACTGAAGCCATCAGCTGCCCCGGGGGTGGAGAGGGAAGTAAGAAGTCCTAAATGGAAGAATCCATTTTGGTGCAGATATCCGGCCTGGGCGTCTAAATCCAGGGGGCGTCGTGCCTGCCTGCGGGTGGCAGAGAGGCATGGGCCAGGGATGAGCTGGACCTGTGGTGCTGCTGGCGCTTGGGTCCCAGGGTGCCCTGTCGTGGGCCTCGGTGGTGTGGCTGGGGTTGCAGGTAGGCTCGGGCACAGGTCTGAAACCTGCAGGGATACTCAAAGCAGGACCAGAGGCCCCTTATCAGGCCATGGAAAGGCGAGATGGGCAGCCTGCAGCCGGCGTGGGGAGTGGGGTGCTGAGGGGAAGGTCTGTGTGGGGCTGGGGTCAGTTTGCAGGAAGAGGTGGCCCAGGCTGGCTCTCCGGGGTTGTGGGAAGCAGGTGCCCCATCCACTGCCCACCTCCTCTTGGTGCCTCATGTTCCACGGGCTAACGAGCGTCCTTGTTCCTGCGACAGGAGTCCTTCTTCCACTGGGCGTTTGGTGTCACCGAACCAGGCTGCTATGGCGTCATCGACGTTGACACTGGGAAGGCGACCCTGTTTGTACTCAGGCTTCCTGCCAGCTATGCCACCTGGATGGGAAAGTAAGGAGCGGTCTGGGCTGAGTTACTGTGGCTGCTAACTGCCGGTCGGGGCAGTGGTAGGAGTGCAGGGCCGGGCATGTGGGTGGGAGGAGGGAAGAGGCAGCAGGAGGGAGGGCCGGTGGTCAGGCCTGCTCTGCTTGAGGCATCTGAGCCAGAGCTGCAGACACAGGCCTTGTTTGTTTGGAGGTATGGTTTGTTAGTCCTGAAATCGGGGATTCCCAGGTCTGTTAAATGCCTGAGGCATCGATGCCCGTGATAGGATTTGTTTGGGGCAGGGAGAGTAGCCTGGGGGCCCCTCTTAAGGCCCCTTGCTGATATGCAGGGGCCCTGTTTGCTGGCCGCCCTGGACGCAGATGCAGGCCTTGCCTCCCAGCTCATCTGTGAGATAGGGTGGAGGCCCAGGGCTGCTTGCACCCTCCCCTAGCCCCCCCAGGAGCAGTTCTCGCCTGCTCAGAGGCGCTGAGACGGAACTGTACTTAACCAGGGAGGTTTCAGGTGATCAGAGGAGCCGCTAAATGCTCGCTGCCTCCCAGCATGTCATTTCTGCCTAGAGAGTGATTATTCTGGGGTAATGTATAAATTGCAGCCTTCGCTGTGTTGGTGCCCAGAACACTCATTACCAGGTGGGCCAGTGAGGCTGTGGCTGGTTTGAATGACAAGGCCCCTGGCTGCTGCAGGGACTGGGCTCTGTGCCAAGGCCAGGGCCAGAGCAGGGCTTCCCTGCTTCCTGCACTGCCCCTGCCCCTTGCCTGGCCTTCAGTGCACAGCCACCTCTGTGGGCCCTGGCATGTGCACTTCTACTGTCTTGGGGCAAAGGGTTCAGCTCATAAGCTGATGACCCTTTTGCTCTGAGGCCGCTTGGCAGGATCCCAGTCTGGCCCTGGGCTTTGGTTCGGCTGTGAAAACTCTTTAAGCAGAACTGGCAGCAGGAGAGAAGACGGCTGTTTCTCCTGGGGGTGTTTTCCCGGCATAGCCCTTGGGAGGGAAGGCAGGAATGGACATGCCCAGTTTTGCTGGCCTTTGGGGTGTGTAGCTGGGCTGCCTCCCCGACTGCACATTCCCATCCTGTGGTGGTCTTGGTTGTCCACTGTCATCCCATTCCTGGTGGAATCTGTATGATCACGTAAAGAGGGAGGGCCCAGCATGGCTGAGTGGCCCAAGCAGGTACCCCAGCGGGTGTTGCTGGAGCTGTGATTGGAAACTAAGCGTGCCCGTGGCTCAGCGTGGCCTCTGCAGAGGCTGTGGGGCTGGCAAGTGGGTGTAGTCACTGGGGCTCCAATTCCTTACCTGTGGAGCCACAGTAATGCTGCCCGTGAAGCACCACCAGGACAGTAGTGCTGGTCATTGTGGCATGCTTATGATGCTGACATGAGGCAGGGATGATGCCAGCAGGTACATTGTAATGCCCAGAAGTGGCCACAACAGTGTGTCTGGCCATTCACTGTTGGCAAGTTGAGTCGGTTTTCCCTCCTGCTTGACCCTGGTCAGGACCACATGACCGCCTCGATGCACGGATGTGGCAGTGTCACTGCCTGACTTCTGAGGCTATACTGGAAAGTGCACTGTGACTTCCACCTGGTCGTCTCCCATGGGGTGCTCGCCCTTGGAAGCCACCATGAAGAAGCCCCAACTCCCGCCAGGAAGAGCCACCAGTGATAGCCAGCACCAGCCGCTAGCGAGAAGGAGCCTTCAGGCCACTGCCAGCCCCAGCCTTTGACCTGTCAAGGACAGGTCGTTGTGGAGCAAAGATGAACCTTCTCTGGGTTCTGACTGAATTCCCAGCCTTCAGAGTCCATGAACATGATAAGTGGCTTTGTATTCCACTAAGTGTTGGAGTCGTTTTTAGCCAACCCTAGTAATGTGGCAAAGTTTCCATCTGCTCCTCCATAAGAGGGCAATCCCAGAATCCTTTGTTCACCTGAGGTGGGGTCATGAGTGGAGTTGTGGCCTCAGCCCTTTCTGTGAGTGGCGTGTCTTGGGAGTAGCTGGGGCCCCTGTGCCGAGTGGCCATTGGCTCTGGGTGGCACCTACAGTTTTGACTTTGCTGCTCTCTCAGCCTCCTATGGCCCTACCCGCTGGCTCAGAGCCCACTGACATGTCCCACTGCTCAGAGAGCCAGCGCAGCACTCGGCTGATGCCTCCATCTGTGAGCTTCAGGGAGGGTCTGATCAAGGCCTCTGTAGGGCCCCACCGAGGGGTTCCGTCTCGAGAAGTGGAGGGGCTCTGGGTGCTTCTCTACTTCTGTTTACTTCTTTTTTGTGAAGAGCTGATTTGCAAGAAGTCAGGGGTTGGCGTCCTCTGGGGCTGTGGGAGGAGAGGTCTGGTCCTGCCTCAGGGACTCCACTATCCAATGGCAGATCTTGAGTGAACCTCACCATGTCTCTCCACACTCACCATCTGGGGAGCCAAACGGCACTTGACTTGACAGTTTAAAACCCAGGGCCTCATTGGGCAGGGAACAGCTGTTAGCAGCTGGCTTTTCTGGAGTGTCTTCTTCAATAACACAAGAATAATGTTCTGCGCCTTGGCCACAGCTGGGTTTCAGAGTGGCTGTTAAAAGTTCTCCTTTAGTTTAACCTGCTTTGCGGGGCCAGCGGACTGTCTAGCACAGTCATACAGCTTGAGTGACATTGAAGTGTGGAGAGGTCTGCAGGGTTGGTCTGTCCTGTTGAAAAAGGCTGTGTGTGCATGCGGGACAGGTTAGACCAAGCAGCCTTGGTCCCAGGGGCATTCTGGTCCCACAGCTGAGAGGTGGAACCGTGTCTCCTGCAGACCTGGCTTTCCGCTGTGGCCACCCCAGCAGGCCTTTCTCTTCCTCTGCCCTGGGGTGACCCTCTCTGAGTCCCTGTGTCCTGAGCCTTCGGGAGAGAAGGCATGGTTGTCACAGGATGGTGGTGAAGGGGTTGCTTGCTTGGGGCTGGAGTCAGGGAGTGGCCGGATCTGATTGTGTGTGACTGCCGCCAGACACTCTCAGAGTCAATAGGGCACCGGGAGCTAGGCTGATGGGATTACCTGGCCTTTACAATCAAAACCCACCAGACTGAACATTTGACCTTCAGCTCTTCAGCTTCCTTTTGAGTCCCTATCTGATGGCTTTTGAAAATCCATCTGGCAGATACTGCAATCCAGAGTTGCCCAGGGAAACAACACCCCCGTCTGTGGGATCTGCCACTTCCTGCGTAAATGGTCTGTCCTGTTGCCAGGGTTGCAGACACTGGGGGCTGTGGGCAGCCTGGCGCTGGCCTGTTCCTCACCCCAGGCCCTTTCTGGGACAGGAGGTGGTAGCTTCTAATTCATTTTTATCTGGAGTCTGCTCTCAAAAACGTGGTGTCCTTTTGATGTGAGAGTGTTTCCCATCATTTTCTATCAGAATCAGGCTTTGCTGATGGCGGCTTTGGCTCCAGATGTTGGGATCCTCCGAGCAGGCAGGAGATTGCCTCTGTGAGTCTGCACCCTAGGCGGCTTCAGAGCCCACAGAGGGTGAGCCTCAGGGGCCAGGTGGGGAGACTCTCCCAGAGCCTTTGCAGCTTGGCTGTGTCCTGCTCCCCTCCCTGGCAGAACTCTCAGGGTTGGAATGCGACACACTGCCTGGCCTGGGGTTTGTAGGGAGGATGCACTTACCCTGCTGAGGACCTGTCTGAACCTCAGGCCGTCCAGGAAGAGCGGAGAGCGTGAGATTCTCCTGGGCTGAGGACCGGGGGCTCTGAGCGCTTCTCCTTTGGATATGGGAATTGATGTGCTGTGTGTCTTTGTGGTATGTGGATTGGGCTGTGGGTGTGGGGTGCATACATGTGTGTGGTGTGAGAGGGTGTCGGGTGCCTGTGTGTAGGAGCAGGTGGATGTGGAATGCAGAGGCCTGTGGAGTGTGTGGTATATGCGGGTGTGGTGTGTTAGGGGGGTCTGTACCCGTGTGGGGTGTGGGTGTGGTTGGGGTGGGAGTGGTGTGGTATGTGTGGCGTGTGAGGGGTGTGTGCTGTGTGTGGATGTGATGCGTGTAGGGCGCTTGTGGTGGGGGTGTGCGTGCGGTGTGTGTGGTGTGTAGTGTGTGCGTGCGGTATTTCATGGCACTGTCTCCACCCCATGTACACGCCTCGTGTCACAAAGACTAAGGCTTCCCCAGCTTCTCCCCGGCTCCCTTCTTGAGCAGGGTGGGTGTGTGGGGCCCTCTTTGGGGCTGAAAGAATCCGGGGGTGTCAGACTCTGGGCAACCGCAGGCCTGTCCAGGCACGTGTGGACCCACCACAGCCTGGTCTCTGTCTGCTCCCCTCAGGCAGGCTGTCCCCTCTGCAGGCCTTTCTGGGAAGTACCGCTGTGGTGCTGGTGTCTTGCTCACAGGTGTGGTCTTTGGGATTAGGCACCTGCGTTGCTCTGGCGACATCTACTTTCATCTCTGCCATCCTAATGAAATCCTGAGATGGCTGCCGACTTCCACCGCTGAGCAAGTGCTGGCGCTTTCTACGGGGAACAGAGCGGAAGGCGGCAGCGGCATTGTTTGTAGCTGAAGGGAAGCCCGGTGGCAGGAAATTGGTGGTGACTGCTGTAATTTGGCCGTATTACTTATTCATTAACCGTGTGCAGGTGGTCAGCCAGCCGGCAAGACCTGCTCTCTGAAATTTCATTTTCGGGAGGGCTCCTCGTGTCTACACTGTGTGGCATTCATTTAATGTCTCCTACTCGCCAGAGGCCCCCACGGGTGTTGGCGACCACTGCAGAGAGAGCAGGCATCCGCTTTGACCCTGGGCCCTTGGAAGGACCTCCGCTAACTCTTGCTGAAGCCGGCTGCTGGCAGAGCAGGCCTGTGCGGGCCTAGGATGCCGGCCCCTCTGGAGGACTTTTCCCTTCTGCCAAAGCCGTCTCTTGCACTTGAATGGAGAGTGTCTGAGTGATGCTGGCTCCCCTGCTGATCCATCGTATCCTGGTCCAGTTGTTTGTGTTTGGATCTCACATGTGATGGGTCTGGCATGAACTGCCCTTGCTGGACCCTAGACTCCAGATGGGGCAGGGTGTGGGCCCTCCAAGTGGCCACTCTGCCCTGGCCAGCCTGGTCCTCAGCAGGTTCATAGCCGCTCAGGGAGCTCCCCATCAGCTCTGCAGGGCTCGTATGGACATGCCACTCCTTTTTTCTGTCAGTCCTGCCAATCGTGACTGCCAGACCTTTGGTGCCTGGCTTGACTTGGGAGTCTGGCACGCATGTCCCTTAGGGTGACATTTAAATGATTTTTTTTACTATAATTAGCCCCCAAACATGAAAAATAAGTACCATCCAAACTTAATTATCTCTGCCCTTTTAAAAAGAGTGAAATGCGCAGTGCCAGAAAAGATACTTGCAGTTTTTTTTCAGGTTTTGTCTGTCGAATGGTTCTTCCTGTTGAGAACCAGACTACGGGGCGGGGGGGGTGCTTTTTGGCAGGAAGGGCAGGAGCGTGTTTCCTGGTGGCTTCCCTTGGCAAGACAGTCGGGGTGAGCTGGGAAGTTTCGGGCCCCTTAACGGGCGTAGAGGTGAGAGTATCAGGTGCCCACACTAATGGTTGAGTTGCCCCTCTGTCGGGAGGCATGGATGCTGGCCTCAAATCAGTTCCTTTGTACTTCCTCAATCTGTTGGGAGTTTGCGTCCCACGCCTGTCACAGCTAGAGATGATGAAATGACTGGGGCCAGAGGCAGGGGCGGGGACGTGCTGAGGGTGCATGTCATGGAGTCGGGGCAGTCAGAGTGGATGTGGTGATGCCCAGCAATGCATTTTGCTGATGGCCCTGCCTCTTGCTCTTCTGGCTCCTGCTTTTGTGCTCAGCTGTAGGGTCAACTCAGCGCTGAGAGTGCCACTGCTCTGTGGCAAAGCTCTCTCAAGCTGTCTGCACGGCAAGTAAGCCCTGCATCTGGGGCCTCCAGAGTCCAGGCGAGGTGCCTGCCATCAATTCCTGCCCGGTAGCTGCTCAAGGCTGTGCTAATGGGGGTGTCAAATCTTGGCCATTTAGCTTGTGAGTCCTGTCTGGAACATAGAAGCTAATGTCACTGAATTGTGCAAATTTAATTAACGGCAAAAGCTTGAAACCCAGCAATCATTTCAGAGAAGCCAAAAGGGAGAAAAAGCAAGGGGCATTCTGGGTCACACGGAGCAACTGAACGTAGTGATGCAAGATTCTCGTGGGCCCAGGTGGGTTTCCTCTCCAAGCCCTCCTCTCCCTGTGTGGCTGTGAGTTCCTGCTGCTGATCCCTGTAGCCCTCTGTCCTGGTCCCGTAGTCTGTACTTTCTGGCTTAGGTGGAGAGGGAGTGGTGGAGCTTCAGGGAGAGGAATGAGGTTTTGTTTCCTGGACAGTAATGCCAGTTGTCAGTATCACAAAGGCTGAGAGTGGCGCACAGGACGCTGATGCAGGCGCTCACTCTTCTAGGCAGTCACTTCCGAGTCCCAAAGTTCTCTTCCTTCCCTGTTTCCTCTGGGGCTCCCCAGGCACATTGTTCTTGGCACCCCCACCTCCCCTCTCATCTGCTGTTGAGCACCCAGGAAACACAACCGGAAAACCATCTGCTGTTGTTTTTTTTGTCTGAGGCCTGTCGGGGATCCAGCACCGGGTGACTGTAGTGCTGTGCGACCATAGGCAGCCTGGGGAGGGGCCCGAGTGGGGTAGATCCCCTGTGATGCCCAGGTGTGGGTTGGCATGGGATGGCATGTGCGTGCGTCCCTGACTTGGCTTTCAAGGTCTCCCCCGTTTAGTTTGTGTTTCTTTCCCCCTCATGTAAGCTCTGTCATCAGTAATGACTTTGACTCATCTGCTGACCAAGAACCTGGGAGTGGTGGCTTGCTGGACCCAGGCTGGAGGTCTGTCTGGCACAACTGTAACCCAGGGTCTGTCATGAGTTGGGTGAGGGCTGCCCACCTTCGTCTTCTGTGCGTCTTCTCACCAGCTGATTTTTCAGGGATAATGAGTAAGCTTGAATATTTCTCATCCCATTGATCCCAATATTGATATTGACTTCTTTAAAGTGTTAGTGTTTCAACTTTCCTCTTAAGTTCCATCATGGCCTGAGAGGCAGCTTGTTTTATGCCCCAAAGGGTGGGGCGCACTGGCTGGCGACCCCAGGGGTGCCCCCTGGCAGTGGCGAGGGATGACCAGGGGGTTTGTATGCAACAGCTTGCTACAGGTGACCAGGGTCACACAGCAGTAGGGGTCGGTGGGGGTGTGGTTGCCAAGGGAGGCAGGTATGGTTCAGTGGTCACTCTGTGGCCCAGTGCCCTTTCCCCTCTGAGTCTGTGTCAGCACACCTGCTTGGTGCCTGGTGCCTGGTGCCTGGTGCTGGCTGTGACAGAGATGGGCCTGGGCTTCATGGCCTAGGCTTGGAGGGCAAGAAGGTGGCCATGCTGAGCTGTTGCCAAGCCCTGACCTTGGTGTTCCTTATGTTTCCCTTTGAGGATCCATTCCAAAGAGCACTTCAAGGAGAAGTACGCCATGGATGACATCCAGTACGCAGATGAGGTGAGAAGCTGACTCTTTCTCTCCCTGAACACTCAGGGCTTCTAGCAACAATTCCGCCTCTGGATTCCCTCTCCTCCCACTGCCACAGCCTCGCCGGACACTGCGGGGCACCACCACCTGGCTGCCAGGCCCCTCAGGAGTGCTCCTGTTTAGAAAGAGCAGAGAGGAAACGTACACCTCAGACTTCACTGGGAAGCCGTTTCTCTGCCTGGGCAACGCCCTGACTCAGTAGGTGCAAGTGACTTGGGTTGTGGCCTTTGAGATGTGCAGGAGAGGATGTCTCTGAGAAGTGGGTGTGTTCACAATGGTGGTACATGGTCTGATCTGAGTCACCCCTACGCTCGACCTGGGAGGCCCTCCCCACAGACCCTGGTTGGCTGCAGATGCTGCTGTCAGAAAAGCCCCAGGCTGCCAAGGGCTTGTGGGGGGTAGAGTTGGAAGTCCCTCACCTTTAATCCATTTCCTAGTGTGGATGTCCAGCAGGTGTCATGTGGCCCAGGTAGATGTGTGACTGTTCTCTTGGGGCTTTGAATCTGTCCCAAGTCTAGGCAGGCGATGGGGCAGAAAGTTGGGTCGCCCCGACTTTCACTGCCTACAGAGTAGGGCTGTGGCAGAACTGCGAGCACAGGGCTCCCATGGTCTAAGTGACCGAGTGACCAAGGCCCCCGATATTGCAGCCATTGCCTGGTACCCAAGAGGCCTCTTTGCTCCGTCCCTGGGTGCTGTCACAGCTGCATGTTCTGTGCAGTTCAGTACTGCACAGAAGTCCATGCCTGCCACTGGGGTCCAGCCCAGATGTGGCAGCTAGGTGGGGCCCTCCCATGGCCACATTTCCCCAGACAGAGGCCGTATGTGGACACGGCTAAGAGCTGGGACTGCAGCGTGGACGTGACTGGGGAGCCAGCCCTGGAGGCCAAGCAAGTCCCCCTTCCCCTGGGCAGGACACAGCCTGGTCGGGAGAATGACAACACTGGGCGAGAGGCAGGTTCCCAGGGATCCTGGCAGGCACACAGTACTGTGAGGAAACAGTCTGTCTCCTCCTGGCATTGGCTGCCCAGCCCAGCCTGCTCAGGGGCAGCCCACTCACCTTGACCCCGGGTGGGCCAGCTTCAGTACCATGCTACCTACAGGCAGGCCCAGCCCTGCCTCAACTCTGCTGTCCTAAAATGCCACTCCCACTCTCCGTCTTTACCCTACCTGGTCCTTCAAGGACTTGTATCGGCCCCCTGCATCCACGACTGGCTCTGGTCCACACTGGTGCCTCCCTCCACGCTCTTGGGACTAGCTGTGCACATTGCAGACATGGACTGTGTTCTGATCTGCACCCTGCCTGCTATGACTGTTAAGTTTTTGTCTTGAAAGTCCAGTTCTTTTACCCCCGATACTCTTCGTGCCCAGTCAGGGTACATATGAGGCATCGGAGGTGGCTGAGACCCAGAGCTGAACTCAGTAGCCCGGGCCATGGTTCAGTGTGGGGGGCCACTGCATGGGCAAAAGGTCACTGCAGGGTGATGGTGCTTGGTCAGGGCTCCCAGGAGGCCCCAGGAGGGCCTTTGTATAGGAGTACCACTCACATTTACAGAGTCACAGATGCCTGTTTCTGGGATACCTTCTGCCTGAGGGGGGGCTTCTTTCTTCTTTTTTTAGTGAATATCGTTTATTTAATTTTTTTTTCTGATATGCGTGTTTAATGCTTTATTTAGAAGGGTTTCTCTTTGATTAGCTTCCAATCATAGGGTTTTTAGAATAATTTCTTCCAGTTTCCCTTGAGACTCCCATTACGAGGGATCTCTTTGTCATCTGATTTCAATCCCAAGCTTTTGGGCGTGACTCATAGCATCTAAAGAGTCTATTAATACGCATGTGGCCTGCGGTATCGATCTCTTGGGTACAGGATCTAAAATAGAATGGACATTTATTTGCATGCCCGTAACGAGGTCATCTGCCACTTACCTTGTATTTCTGAGTCTTGGCGCAGGAGGTGCCCGCCCAACCTCAATTCTGATTTTGTTCCTGACCTCTCCTTTGGCAGGTGTGTCCCCTATCCCCTACACTGCATCTTGATGTTATTACCCTTTGGGACCTCGATCCCTCAGGTCTCATTGATGTGAGCAGCCTAGGGTGGGCTTCATCTCAGGACTCTGGACAGGCACCTTCCTCTGCCTGGGACTCAGATGCTGAGTCAGAGGCATCTCTGGGCCACGGCCTCCCCAGCCACTGTCTGGCATTTGTGTTTTTATAACTGGGGCAATATTCAACTCCATTTATACTGTGTTTTCTGGGGGGAAGGAAGGAGAACTGGGCTCCAGATGCAGTAAAAATAGAGAAAGTCTTGAATGTCAGAACAGGGAAGTCCTCAGTGAGCGTGTAAATGGCAGCCATACAAACCAGCTCATTCTTCATCTTTATTTATAAAGCAGAATCTTAAATAAGGTGTCAGCAGTGTTCAGAGGACAACTTCTCTTTAGGGTTTAGGAGTATTCTGGGGTACCCCATCATCAACACTGCCAGTGCTGATCAGTTTTGTCATTACCGTTACTGCTGCTGTTCTTACTGGAAATGAGGTCTCAGGTCCACAGTGGGACAGGTACTTCACCATGGGGCAGCTCCTGTGGGCTCTGGTAACATCGATGGCTCACACAGATCCCCTTGTCCTCCCGCCCTGTCCTGTGATGAGCCACAGCTCCCACTCACTCACAGATGAGGCCGAGGCTCACAAGTGAAGGGCCGCGTCCATGGTCCCACAGCTGGAGGGTAGCAGCATTGGGATGCAACCCCAGGACCTTCGGACCCCCGAGTCCTGCCCTCTAGCCCCCGCTTGCTGGTCAGAAATGAGGGTGGAGGTGACACAGGTCCTTGTGCCTTTGATGTTCTGTGGCTCGAAAGGGAGCTTCCAAAAACATGCAGCTTGTTGGACCGAGGTGTTTCCAGGTTGCCAGAGGTACCCTCACCATCATGGAAGGTGAGGAAGCAGGCCAGTTCTATGATGCCCAGCCCCGTCTAACTTGGGGCAACCTCAGCTGTCTGTGACAGATCACAGCAGTGGACATTTGTCTCCTCTGCAAGAAGATGGGAACCGCCTCCCCCCTCCCCCCCACCAGGCCATGGACGGTCACTTGCTATCACACATAATGTGTAGGTGTCTGATGTAGCAAACCTGGCTTTCTAATTTCCTTCCTTTCAGTAGATGATCTTACGTTTAATTATTGAGAAGGCAGTTCCCCTGGGAAGGGCCACTCAGGAGAATCTTGAGCAGTACTCTGAGCCATTGCTGTTTGGGCCCGTGCAGAGGCTGGCAGGCGTAGTTGGCTGAAAGGGGCGAGGTGGAAGGTGCCTTTGCACGCTCGCCCTCCATGGCGCCGGGCGGATGTCAGAAAGCAGTGGGGTCAGCGACTCTGCTGCAGGCAGGACAGATGTAAGAGAAACAACTGCGGCAGCATGGGGCCGACACTGCCTGCCTCTCTGCCTCTGTGTGTGGACAGGCGCCAGGAGTGCTGAGGTCAGCTGGGGCAGCCGTGCTGTGGGGCTGCTGACCCAGGGCTGCTGGAGCTCTCGATTGTGAAGAGTAGCTGCATATCCAGATTGTTGGTGATGTTTCCAGATGTTTGTATTTTAGAAACAAATTCAAAATTTTGAAAGCGTTGCAGGCCACCAGTATATACTACTGTTTGAGGAGACTGCCATGAAGGATGGTTTATTTTCAAAAACTTCAGTGCTTATGGGGTGAAGCCCAGCTCTCTGGAGCCATGCTGGCCTTATCAGTGCTGGTGAAGGCATGTCCAGCCCCTTTTTCTGGGTCATCACCTCATAAAGAGTGGCCCTCGAGCCTGGTCTGGACCCTGGTAAGGAAGCGTAGGAAGTATCCGTGGGAAGCCTCGGATGGTCCCCAGTGGAGGAGCCATGTCCACAGGGCTCTGATGAATTCTGCATGAGCCCACCCACCTCAATCTGCTAGACAGGTCTGGCTGCCTGATAAATCAGTGCTGGCCATGGCATGAAGCAGGGCAGGGGCATTTAACAGCCCGTGGATGTGAGAGGTCCCCAGTGGCCACCACTCCATGGAAACGAGGCCCTGGGTTGACAGAATTGTGCTCTTGTGTGTGCTGGGGCTGCGTTTCGAGCCAGTGACACACAGTGCGTTGTGTTCCCTTAATATTTGAGGCACGGAATCAGGGTGTGCCGATGAGAGTATAGTGCTAATGGGTCTCCGTGGGGAAGGGTGGATGGAGCTGCCAGGCCGGGAGAGGTTTTGCAACCACAGAAGTAACCAGGGCCCACTCAAGCAGTTGTGATCAATAAAAGATGTTGCCCTGCCAGAACTAGCAGACGCATAGCCTGCTCTCCGTGTCGGGCCTCGGTCCGTCTGAGCACCAGGCAGCACGGAGACGGCTGCTTTCTCCTCCATTATTCCTAACCAGCACGTCCTGAGAGTCGTTGCAGAGAGAAAAACCATCAGCCCACACATTTGTTATCCTGCCTCTCCCTCCCAAGGACAACAGCAGATACAATCCCCAAGTGCCTTCTCGCTTTCTGATTCTGCTGCTGTAATTGACGGAATCGTTCTGTGCTGATGAATGTAGACCCTTCACGTCAACGTAACAATACACCCAGGGCCCCACATGTGTGTCTCTGTGCCTTTTAATGAGCCTCCCCTTCCTCCAGGAGGGGCTAGGGGAGTGGAAGGAACTCAGCCAAGGCTTCCATTTGTGCTACCCCGTGGCCGAGGGACTCAGCCATTCTCAAAGCAGTTTGTAAATGACGGAGGATCCAGGGTCACTTGGCTGTGAGCATCACAAACCGTGACAAAGTATGTGGCTTTTGATCCAGTGATTCAGTCAGGTCAAAATTGCTTTATTTATTTATTTATTTATTTGAGTTAGAGTTTCACTCTGTCACCCAGACTGGAGTGCAGTGGCCGCTTCCGGCCACTGCAGCCTCGACCTGCTGGGCTCCAGCGATCCTTCCGCCTCAGCTTTCCAAGTACAGGTGCGCGCTACCATGCCCGGCTGATTTTTGATTTATTGTAGAGATGAGGTCTCGCCAAGTTGCCCAGGTGGGTCTCGAACCCACGGGCTCAGGCCATCCACTCACCTCAGCCTCCCAAAGCATGGAATTACAGGCTGAGCCACCGAGCCCGGCTTACTATCATAATTAAATCATTTGATCAGAAAAGCCAGATGCTGATATTATGCCACCGAACCACAGAGAGATTGTGACGTGCAACTAAGAGTGGCAGAGGAGGGATGTGCATTGATGCTTGCTGACTGCATCACTATGTTCTCACCCATCACCCTGTGCCATCAAGTCATATGGGAGATGAGGGCATTGAAGGCTGGCATGAAGGCAGCCAGATTCCTTTGCATAGCTCTGACCACCCTAGGGCCCAGGTCCCTTTTCTCAAGCCAAGAGCAAAATCGATACATCCCTAAAGGGCCTGATAGCTTTGAGCTGACATGGGCAGTGTTTAGCATCCCTTAACATCATGATCTACCAGCTGAGGCCAGGGCATCAGGCTCCATGTAGTTAAGGGTCATTCATCTATGTGTGACCTTGGGCAGTTATTCTGGCAGACAGCACAAACACTCCAGCACCTACATATTTGCTGTCACAGTCATGAGGCCTATGGCTGTAATTCACAAGATCAGAAACATGGATGGTGGGGAAGACCTTATATCTCTTCCACTACTGGGCAGTGTCTCATGGAAGAGGACATTCTGTACCCTCCATAGTCCTCCTGGTACTGGGTCAGCCAGGTTGCAGTCCCATTCCCAGTACATATTGCCAGGCAACGCTTCCAGATCTTCTTTCTTCAGGAGCTCGTTGGGATGTCACAAGACTCATTCTCCTAGCAAGTCAATGTAGTGAGAATGGTCATGATTACCACAATTGATTCAACCTGAGCCATCAGCCAGGCCATTCTCTTTTTCCCCAACACTGAGATACAACCTTTTTTTCTGCAAAAAGGAGATGGAAGCTCAGAGAGATTGAGCGATGTGTGCAAGTCAAACAGCCAGTAAGAGGTGAAGTTGGCTATGAACAAGGACTGCCTGACACCAGAGTCCATGCACTTTGACAGGACACTTTCTGAAATCTCCCCTTCACAGGGGAGCAGTGGAATTGTGGTTCTGACTTCTAGGTAACGAGACTCATCCTTCTCTTTGATTAAACATTAAATAGCACTCTGTCAACAAATAGCCAGGGCCACTAACACTTGGCATTAACCACCCAGGCCATCACTCCTTCCTAATGAACTCCACCAAACCCTGCAAAATGAAGAATCTGCCATGAGCCCCACTTGGGCAGACAGGAAGTACTCCACTGGAACCCATGATCATGTAAATTTCATCTGGTGGGCAATTCTCTTCAAATCCTTAGTCACTTTGGTGGTTTGAGTAGCTGAGGGTAAGAAATTAACAGAGGAGAAATTTCAGCCTGACCTTGGGAGGAACTTCCAAGGATTTACAGCCAAGTCACGACAAGAAGCTCTCAGGAGTCAGTGAGTGTCCTGTCAGCGGCACTGGGCAGGCCAAGACTGAGGGCACCTTGTAGAAATGTCCTGGCCTGTGCTACTGAAAATGTGTATGGCCCACACACTGGAGTCATTCCGCTGTTTCCTGTCTCCACTGTGCGCCATTGATGAACATGTACAGGGTTGTAATGCTCTACTTTTTCCATAATTTCTTCATACATTTATGAAAGTTTTTTCTGTTGAATCAAAAAGTGACTTTTGTGTTTAGGCTTGATTTCATGATCTCCACAAGTAATATTATTTTGTATACCAAGGTTTAGGTCTGCAACAGATAGGAAATAGAAACTGTTTCTACACCATGGAGTTTGAGAGCCCCTTGTAGGATTTAGAAACTGAGGAGTTAGACTCCACCCCCTGTACTCACTTTCAAGCCTACAATACACTGAAGAAGTAAAGTTGGACAGAAAATCAGAAAATAAAAATGCAAGGTGGAGATGCTTTTATGCAACATATGAAATGAGAATGTAGCAATCTTGTATGGCTCTCACCTCCCCCATGTGATCTGGACTAATCCTCTGCTGATTTACATGAGATGAAGCTAAGAGAGATGGCCTGGTGTGCATGAAGGCACTAGGTTGTTCTGTTTTGGGATCCTAAGCCTTGTTGTCCTGGTATCCTGTCCCCTCTCCCCGTTCCATCGTGTCTCGCCTTTCTGAAGTCTATGTGCAACCCATGCCTAATACTCGTGTTCCTAGATGGACCTGAGCTGAGGAGCACAGTCATGGAGACTGTGGATGTGACCTTTGCTCTCAGTCCTCCTGTCCAGCACTACTTGTCTATGTCTGCACTGCTGCCCTGTCCATCCAGGGCCCAGGTATCTGCACTGCCAGTTCAATCTCCCACACCAGTCCCATATTTCCAAAGGCCACAAAGGAACTCAGAGTCATAATCAAGTCAAAAAAACTTTTATTATAATTCACATTTGTACAGAAAAATAAGTGTGGTGAAAAGGTCAGGGTTGTATTAAAGAAACAATCCATGATTGTACACGTTGTTCCATGTCCACCTGGAATCGGGTTCTCTTGACATCTGATGCAGCAGCTGCCCTTTTCGGATGCCCCTCTTCACACATGCAGCCCTCGGTACACTTGGCGTAGCCCATGGGTCAGCAGGAGCTGCAGCCTGGGAAGAAAGGGGAGACAGAGATGTCACAACAGAGTTGACCAGGCACCTCCCTGTCTCTCCAAACGTTCATTCAGACCTTGACTTCTGAGTGTGTACTTTGGGCAGGTTATTAAATTCTCTAGAAGCAGGACAACCTTGTTGGCCTTGCACACTCACCGTCTCTCTGCTTTGTGTGAAGATCAAAGGACTTGCAGAGGAAGAATTCGTTTTCTGCATCCAAATACTGGCTAAGTGTCTTATCCTGTAGAGTTTTGTGCAAGAGATCATTCACATGCCCTGAGATCAGATCCGCAAGATTCCAGACTTCAAATCCAAAGTAATGCCTCCATGCATATGGGCCTTTATGGAGGAAGCTAATGGGAGCTGAAAAGATTTCCTCCCCCAAAATTTCATGTGGCTCATGTAAGCATAATGCCACTATCTATTAAGCCCTATCCAATTACCAGACCAATACCACATAAAATCCTACATAGAGATATTAGCTCCTTTGTAAAAAGGAAGAAATGGAGGCTCGTAGAGGTTCAGCCATTAGTCCAGGCCACACAGTCATTAAGTTGTTATTTGGGCATGCTCCAGGACTGTGTGACACCAAAACCCATGCCCTTGGCACTGGCTGCCTTCCAAAACCCTCTCTTCACACAGGCCTCCTGCAGGCAAGGACTCCTCTTTCTCTTTGAACATCACCTAGAAATACCTCAACATAACCAGACATTGTCATTATTCACAAGACACCCGGGCCTCCCATTTTTCTAGTGAATATCTCCACACCCCATAAACTGCAGAATCTGCCATGACCCCTGCATGCGCAGAAATGAAGCACTTCAAGGATCCAATCTAATACATACTTCTAGCCGGAAAAGTGCTGGGCAATTCTCTTAAATACTCTAGACACTTTACTGATTTGAGTTGATCAAGGCAAGAATTTGAAGGAGAAAAAATTTAACGTGGGAGTTTCCTTGGGAGGAATTTCCAAAAATTCAAACCAAGTCACAAAGGAAGTTCCCAGGGGTCAGAGAGCGTCCTCTCAGGGGCACTGGGTAAGCCAAGACCAAGGGTTCCCTGTGGGGATTTCCTGGCCTGTACTGCTCAAGATACGTGTCCATACACTGGGATCAGTCTGCTGTTTCCAGTCTGCTATCCACATGATTCATGAACATACGAACAGAGATCTCAAAACTTCAATTTCCAGTTAGTTGTCTATATTTATAGACTTTTTCTGGTTAAATGTAACAACTGGCTTATTTGTTCTTTGATATCATGATCTCCATTATTAATGTTATTTTATTTACCAATGTCTAGATCTGGAATAAATGGAAAATAGAACTAATCCTCCACCTTGGAGTCAGAGAAGCCCCTTGTAGGATTAAAGCAACTGAGAAGTTTGATTTTACCTCTTGTTGTCACCTGAAGCCTAAAATCTGATGAGTAACTGAAGTTGGGCCGGGAAATCAGAGAATACAAATGAGGGATGGATGAATATCTATGCCACGTTTGCCAGGTGACAGAGGGTTTCCTCGATGTCCTTCCCTCCCCCCAGTGTTCCAGAACACTGCTCTTCCAATTTGCAGAAGGTGAAGCTCAGTGAGGTTGACTTCCTGAGGGCACTCAGGTTGTCAGGGTGAACATTTCCATAAGAGCCCAGGTATCTGCACTCCCAGTTCAATCACCCACCTCAGACCCTCAATTTTAGACATACAAATGAAATCAGAGTCAGAATCAAGTCAATGTTTATTATTACTCACTTTTTTCATGGAACAGGAATGTGGTAAATGGGTCAGATCTGCATGTAAAAAAAAAAAATCCAGGTGTATTCACGTTGCTCCATCTCCACCTGGGATCAGGGTCTCCCAACATCAGGCGCAACAGCTACACTATTCCAATGCATCTTTGTAGACACAACCATGGGCACACTTGGCACAGCCCATGGGGCAGCAGGAGCAGCAGTTTGGGAAGATACAGGGTAGTGGGAGGTCAGAGTAAACTTGACCAGGCACCTCCCTGCCCCACAGAGACTTGGCACAAGCCCTGCCCCCAGTCCCAGAGGACCCTTAGAGTTCATGTTGGCTCAGCTCTGTCAGGAGACAACTGGTGAAATTTAGGATTAGAGTCTTTCTGCGAAAAACCTGCCAAGGCTTAACTGAGCCCAGGACAGGGAAGATTGGGAGGCAGAAGATGACCTACAGAAACATAGGAACCTAGAACTATTCCCTATCTGTTTCCCAGTGCACAGACTCAGAGCCAACTCCAGGCCTCCTTCAATCTCAGCCTGGTCCCAGGCTCCCACAAAAGGCCCCCACTCACTCTTCTTGTAGGACGTGCATCTGCACACTTTGCACATGTAGGAGCCAGAGCAGGCACCGGAGCCACCTGCAATGAAGAAAAGAACAGTGAGCACCAAGGCTCATGCAGGTGTTGGGTACAATCCTTCACATGCTCCATGCTCTATGCACTGAGGAAACCTGGTGACTCTTGTTCCTCTCAGGCAGAAGGAAGTCTAACCCACTCTTCAGGCTAGGTTGGGCAGTTGCCATCCTGATTGTAAAGTTGCCACAGGGCTTTATGTCAGGAATCCAGAAGATTCCATGTCCCTGCCTGCCAACCAGCCCAGACTGCTCAAAGCTGGACAGAGCACTGGGGCCCTGCCCAACTAGGAGACACGGAGAAGGGCCGTCTGAGCCTCTATCCTGTAGCCTCAGAAATGGAAGGGAGTGGGAAGATGGGAATATTCTAAGTGATGATGAAGGTGCTTGGTCAGGAAGAAAGCACAAGAAATCCAAGGAAAAGAGAACACTAGAGACTGAGCTCTAAATGAGCCCTACTCTAGCAGCCTATCCTCTTGGCAAGAAACTGGAGACACTCAGGCCAGAAACTCAGCATCCCATACCAACGACACAGGAGCAGTCGGGGCCCGTGACAGTCCAGGAAAGGCTGGAGTTCCAGGCGAGAGGAAGGAGGCAGTGGGGCATGTGGGAGCCTGGTGGAGCATGGGAGGCCGCCAGTCCCTTGATAGCCAGGGGAGGGGTCCAGGCACAGAGACCCTATCCTGGCCCTTTCTCCTGCCCTGCCATATCTGAACCACTCGCTGTCCTAGCCTGGGCTGCACTCAGCGGACAGGCAAGCCAGGTCAAGGGTACCCCTCACCCATGCCCCACGTGCATCCTGGTGCCTTTTGCTGGCGCCGACCTTTTTAGCTGCTGTCACAACGGAGGGCCTGGGAGCCTGTGGCCAGATGCCAGGTGGCCTCCATGCTTCCCTGGGAACCCTTTCTGCAGATTGCATCCATTCTGGTCCCTGGGCTTTCAGAGACCTCAGAGCCAGGTGATCTGGGAATCTCCACCCCCAGGCCTGCACCTTTGTCTTCAGCTTCCTGCTTCTCAGGGTCCGTGTGCAACCTCAGCGTCATGCTCACGTTTCTCGATAGATCCTAGACATGGAGTGCAGGGAGGGAGTTGTGTGAGAACAGGTTGTTGTTGTGACCTTTGCCTCATATGCATGGCCTGTCCCTGTCCCCACCTAGGGCCTTTGGCCACGTTTCCTCCACCCAGCCACAAGGCAGACACAGGGTTCTGCCTTCCTCTCTTCCATTTCCTCTCCTGAGAGCATTTCTGCACATATGTTTAATCGTCTTTTGCTTTATTTCCTTGGGACTTCCGACTGCCTAGCTACCTCGCCGGCACTGGGTGGGCAGTTCCCAAAGCTTTGGATGTCCCCAAACGAGGGATCATTTTCCCTGATGTTCCTGACTGACACACCGCACACAGTCCCTGCCAGACCTTGTTTAATCACTTTGGCTATTTGAACCCTCAAAACAATTGTAAATGGGATGCTCTTGATGAACCCGTGTTACTAATCAGACAACCACAACACAAGGAATATGTATGACTAGTCCAGGATCAGAGGGTGTGTACGTGGTCTGGCTGGATCTGAATCCAGTCAGGGAAAGAGATCTATGAAGAAGTGGAAGACCTTGGGTCTAAATGGTATGTCTTCAGCAGCTCTTAGTTGCTTGATATCTTTACACTAAAACAAACATCAAGGTCAATCCCGGGAGCAAAAAAAGTGATGCAAAAGGGAAATGTTTAATATTATTGCAACCATGTATGTCATATTTTCAGTGGTGGTAATTGTAGAGGAAGAAAACTTTTCATCTGTGCAAATGTTGGCTCAGTGTCCTATCTTATCCTGTAGTGTTGTATGCAAGAGGCCATTCACATGCCCATGAGACCGGATCCACAAGATTCCAGATATCAAATCCACAGTGATGCCTCCATGCAGATGGGCCTTTACCAAGGTAGTTAATGGGAGCTAACAGAATGGATCTCTAGAACGTTTATGTGGACCACACAAGCATAATGACACTGTTTTTTAAGTCCATCCAATTGCTATGCCACTTCCACATGTAATTCCTACATAGAGATGTAAGCTCCTTTCTACAAAGAAGGAAACAAAGGCTCAGAGAGGTTCAGCCACTGGCCCAGGCCACACAGCCATTAAGTGGTGAACCGTGCTGTGCTCCAGGACTGCCTGACACCAAAACCCATTCCCTTGACTCAGGCTGCCTTCCACAGATCTCTCTTCACACAGGCCACTGGTAGGCAAGGATGGTCCTGACTCTTAAGTTCCCACTCCTCCTTCTTATTGAAAAAGAAATAGAAATGTCTTTAACAAATAGCCAAAGAGACTGAACTTTTGCCATTGATCGCATATCACTCAGGGCCTCATCCTTCTAGCAAACACAACAACACCTTAGGTTTAAATATATGTGTTTACGCCTCCATAGGCAGATGCAAATACTTCATCTAGAAACCTGGATATGCATCTATCCTCCATCTTGGCTTGTTAATGCTGGGCATTTCCACATCACTCCTCACTCCTCTGCTTGAAGGAACCAAGGACTAGAATTTGAAAGAGGAACTGAATTTAGCTGGGTCTTTGGAGAAACTTCCAAGGATTCGGTGTACAGTGATAACCATGAGCTCTCAGGTGTAGAAGAGTCCCATTAGGGACAATGGACAGACCCAGACTGAGGGTGTCCATGGGGATGGCCTGACCAGCACTGCTGAAGGTGTGTGATCCCCACACCAGGCCAGCCGGGAAATGTTTCCAGTCTGATATGTATACCCTAAAAAATGGTTAATGTTTGTAATTATTTTGCTTTGCCAGTTATTTTTTTTTATTTATTGAATTGTGTCTGTTTATTATAACAATGGTTTTTCTGTTTTGTTATTTTTGTCATTTGAATGCATATTATTTTATCTTACCAAAGCTTAGGTCTGTGGCAAACACATGATACTACATCATCTGGCAAATGCTCTTGTGTTTCTAGCTGAGGAACTGATGCTGAAATGGGGAACCTGGCTTGCCTTAAGGCACTCAGTGTGTCACTTGATCGGACATTGTCCCAGGACACAAGGATCTGGACTGTTAATGCCATCCCTCAGCCAAGTTCTGTGGGAATGGAGTTCTTATTTCTCGGGCATACAAAGAAATCAGAAGGCTGGGTGCGGTGGTTCGTGCCGATGATCCCAGCACTTTGGGAAGCCGAGGTGAGAGGATTGCCTGAACCCATGGGTTCTAGACCAGCCTAAGCATGTGGCAAGATCTCATCTCTACAATAAGAGAAAAAAATTGCCAGGCAGGGTGGCGCGTGCCTGTAGTTCCAGCTACTTGGAAGGCTGAGGCGGAAGGATCGCCTGAGCCCAGGGGTGGAGCCTGCAGTGGCTGGGAGCGTGCCACTGCCCTCCAGCCTGGGTGATAGTGTGAGAATCCAACTCAAGAA
>CAUYQG010114313.1:0-19573 GCA_963574415.1 Tarsius wallacei | reverse complement strand
TGCACAGCCTCAACTTTCTGAGCTTAAGCAATCCTTCTGTCTCAGTCTCTGGAGTAGCTGCGACTACAGGCACATGCCACCATGCCTGGCGAACTTTTGTATTTTTTGTAGAGACAAGGTCTCACTATGTTGCCCAGGCTAGTCTTGAACTCCTGGCCTCAAGCAAGCCTCCTGTCTTGGCCTCTCAAATTGCTGGGGTTACAGGGGTTGAGCCATCACACCCGGCCTGTATCCTGCATCTCTGAATTTACAGGAACATAAACTCTACTTTAGTCAAAGCTGAAGCAAGAATCAAAGTAATAAAGCCTAAGGACTTGGGTAGAGGAGAAAAGATGTTACATAATCTCAAATTAGTTTAGAGAATATTTCTTATTTCTCCCTAAAAATGAGAAGTGTAACTTCATAAATCAAGAATGTGATATGTATGGAGTCATACAAAAACTAGGCATTCATAAGATGGATAATGTTTCAGAGCTATTCACTCAGGTAAATAGTTTCAGTGAGAACAGAGGTGACAAGTTCAGGATCCCTCCTCTACCCACCACTCTCCATCCTGTGGCCATTGGCTTTTCCTACCCCTTTTGGATGCCATCCTAACCCTGGCTACCTGTGACCATGACCTTATTTGGAAATAGGGTCTTGACTGATATAAGTAATTAAGTTACAATAGTGGATTAGGGTGGGCCCTAATCCAATAACTGGTGTCTTTATAAGAAAAGGAAAATTTGAACATGGAAATATACACAAGGGAAGGTCATGTGATAACGAAGGCAGAAATTGGAATTATATGTCTGAAACCAAGGGACACCAAGGTTTACTGGCAGCCACCAGAAACTATGAGAGAGGCACAAAGCAGATTCTCCTTCAAAGCCTCCAAAAATAAATCAGCCCTGTCTGAAACCTGGATTTCAGACTTCCAGTATTATGATCTGATGCAACAAGCAGCTGTTCACTTTCACAACCAATGGAATATGAGAGGAAGAAAAATGGGAGAAAAGAGATTTATTCTAAATTCAGAATTCAGGGAGACAGATTTGGTATTTTTACCAGGGCCTGCTCAAAACAACACAAACACATTCCAGTATTCACTATAAAACAGATTTTGTGTTATCTATCTTAACTATTTATTAATAGCAACTACATGTCTTGTGACCATTATTTAGTATCTTTTCTTTTCTTTTCTTTTTGAGAAAGCAGGATTTATTAAGAGGACAGAAAAGCTCCCACGGTAGGGGGCACCCAAGGAGTTTGCCCTACTTAGTATCTTTTCTAATCAGAGTTTAGACGCCAAGCAGTTACTGATATAAGCCAGTGTTCGGATTGCATCAATCCTGCCATTTTTGCAAGTTACAATGACTTTGAACAATTTGGGGCTGGGTACTTTCCAGGTGTTACAGTTCTTCCCTTACATGGGGAGTTTTAGTTCACAAGGTTTAGCTAATAATTAACATTACACATAAATTTGATTCAGAGGCATAAAAGAAGGCAGTTTTTATTTAAGGACTAAGGCAACAGGTACATTCTTGGGGTTTTAGGAAGTTTCAACCGTACCTATTTCTTTTTTTTTCTAATTTTTAATTTTATTTTAAAGTGTAGGGTGCAATTCAGGATTAGGTATACAAGTGGTCATCACAGTACTCATTTCTTATCTAGGTCTGGCAGAGGCTTCTTCTGGGACATGCAGTTTCTTGCATCTTCTGCTTATCAGGAGGCTCAATGCAGATGGTTGTGTTCCCTTCAGTACCAGCAACGGTTTCTAGATTCAAGGGCAGTGAAGGGGGAGAAATAAAAGTGTGCACTTTTAAATTCTAGCAGTTGCTACATTTAGCCTAACTCAATTAAAGTTTCTAAACTTATCCTTTAAAATCCAAGGTTATCAAAATAACTCTGAAACTCAAAATTCCCATTACACTAGTCTCCATATCTGTGAGAGAATGAATTTCTGTTGTTTTAAGTCACCTAGCTTATGATACTTTGTTATGGAAGCTCTAAGAAAGGAATACAGATACTTCTGCATATGCAACTCCACAGATAATTTATATCCTGAACACTTACTTGATGAAAGTTTTTCTTTTCTTTTTTTGAGTTGGAGTCTCACTCTGTTGCCCAGGCTGGAGTGCAGTGGCACACTCATGGCCACTACAGCCTCTACCTGATCGGCTCAGGAGATGCTTCCGCCTCAGCCTTCCAAGTAGATGGAACTTCAGGCACACGCCACCACGCCCAGCTGATTTTTTTATTTATTGTAGAGACGAGGTCTTGCCAAGTTGCCCAGACTGGTCTCGAACCCACAGGCTCAGGCAATTCACTTGCCTCCGCCTCTCAAAGTGCTGGGATAATAGACTGAGCCATCGAGCCCGGCTGACAAAATTTTTTGAGTAACTACCACATCCCAGGGCCTGTGTGAGTATTGTGAGAAAAGCAAAGTAGAATAACAAGGTCTAGTCTTTTCCTGGATTAGTTATGTGTACTTTCTAAGTTTCAAGTAAGTTGTTATCCCTGTTAGAAAGCCTTCCTTCATTGTAATTCCCTAGGTGGGCTTCAAGGTTTCCAATCTCCTGGGGAGCTTTCAAAAAAACACTAATGCCCTAAAGAGCTAAGATCCAGAGTGCATTATTCTGGAGTGCAGCCAGCTTGTCTTTTAAAGTTCCATAGGTGATTTTAATGTGCAGATTTGGGGTTCTCTGGGAAAGTGTTTCTCCTTTGGATCTTCATAGCACCATCTGACTACTTGTTTCAGCCATAGAACTCTCAGTATTGTGTTGAAATGATGTGCTTTTTTCTTCTACCAAAACAATCTTTCTCAGCTTTGGCTATATAATCAAATCACCCAGGGAATTAAAATTCCTGATGTCCCTGACCAATCAAGTCAAAATCTCTCCAGGTGATTTCAGTTGCTTCAAGTTTAAGAACCACTCTGCTAGATCATAAACGCCTTGGGAATAAGAATCTAGCCATATTGATCTTGGTAACTCCACTGCCAATACGCTACCGGTATGGAGTGTTACATAAACATACTGGTAGATCTTTCTTAAGTTAACTCTACCAGAAAGTGAGTTTAAAACTTAGAAGGAGGGATAAAACAAGCACGCAATTTACCATTTACAATGTTGTAATAAATGACATAAAACAGGTACAATGGAGTTGCATCTTCTTTGAGAGCTAATAGGTAAAGAAAAAATTAATGTTTTTATTTATTTTTAATTTTCAAATTGATATAATAATTGTACACATTTACAGGGTACATAATGGTGTTTTGATACATTCAATGTGTAGTGAACAGATCAGGGTAGTTATATAACCATCATCTCAAACATTTATCATTTCTTTGTGTTGGGAACATTCAATATTCTCTTTCTAGCTATTTGAAAATATGTAATTAGTTATTGTTGGCCAAAGTCATCCTACAGTGCTATAAGACATTAGAACTTATCCTATCTAGCTGTAATTTTGTATTTAACAGATCTTTCCCTATTCTCCCCTTCCCCCTACACTTCCCAGCCTCTAGTGTTCTCTGTTCTACTGTTTTACTTCAATGAGATAAACTCTTTTTAGTTTCTACTTATGAGTGAAAACGTAGTATTTTGGCCAGGCATGGTGGCTCACGCCTATAATCCTAGCACCTTGGGAGGCCGAGGTGAGAGAATTGCCTGAGCGCATGGATTCAAGACCAGCCTGGGCTACTTGGTGAGACCTCATCTCTATAATCAATCAAAAAATTAGCCTGCTGTGGTGGCACACGCTTGTAGTTTCAACTACTTGGAAGCCTGAGGTGGAAGGATCACCTGAGTCCAGCAAGTTGAGGCTGCGGTGTCTGGGAGCATGCCACTGCCCTCCAGCCTGGGTGATGGGGTGAGACTCCAACTCAAAAACAACAACAACAACAAACATACAGTGTTAAACTTTCTGCTCCTGGTTTATTTCACTTAACAGAATGTCCGCCAGTTCTGGTCACATTGCCATGAATGACAGAATTTCATTCTTTTTTATGGCTGAATAGTATTCCATTGTATTATATACCTTATTTTCTTTTTTCTTTTTCTTTTTTTGAGTTGAAGTCTCACTCTGTCGCCCAGGTTGGAGTGCCTTGGCACATCATGGCCACCCCAGCGTCGACCTGCTGGGCTCCAGCGATCCTTCTGCCTCAGCCTTCCAAGTAGCCGGAGCTATAGGTATGCACTACCACACCAGGCTAATTTTTATTTTATTTTTATTATTATTATTTTTATTGTAGAGATGAGGTCTTGCCAAGTTACGTGGGATGGTTTTGAATCCACAGGTTCAGGCCATCCACTTGTCTCGGCCTCCCAAAGTGCTGGGGTTATAGGCTGAGCCACCGAACCCAGCCATGTACCTTATTTTCTTTATCTATCTGTTCATCTGTTGTTGGGCACCTAGGTTAATTCCATATAGTGGCTTTTGTGAATAATGTTGCAATAAACAGGGAATGCAGGAAAGGGAATATACTGATTCCCTTTCCTTTGAATAAATGTCCAGTAGTGGGATTGCTGGATCATATGGTGATTCTTGTTTGTTTTATTTTTAATGTATTTTTATATATTTTAAAACTTATTTTATTTTATTTATTTTTTGAGTCAGAGTTTCATTCTGTCACCCAGGCTGGAGTGCAGTGGCACAATCATGGTTCACCACAGCCTCCAACTCCTGGGCTCAAGCAATCCTCCCACCTCATCCTTCCAAGTAGCTAGGACTACAGGTGTGTACTATCATGCCAGGATAATTTTTTTACTTTTTGTAGAGATGAGGTCTCACTATACTGCCTAGGCTGGTCTCAAATTCCTGGGCTCAGGCAATCCTCCCACCTTGGCCTCCTAAAGTGCTGGAATTATAGGTGTGGGCCACTGTGCCTAGCTATGATTGCTCTATTTTTAGTTTTTTTAGGAACCTCCATACTGTTTTCCTTAGTTGCTGTACTAGTTTACATTCCCACCAACAGTGTATTAGATTTCCCTTTTCTCTGCATCTTTGCCAGCATTTGTTACTTTTTCTTTTTAATAATAGCCATCCTAACTGGAATGAGATGATATCTCATTGTGGTTTTTATTTGCATTTCCCTGATGGTATTTGTTGGTCATCTGTATGTCTTCCTGCAGAAATGTCTGTTCAGATCATTTGCCCATGTTTTAAAATCAGGATTAGCTGGGTGCGGTGGCTCATGCCTACAATCCCAGCACTTTGAGAGGCTGAGGTGAGAGGATTGCCTGAGTTCACAGGTTCAACACCAGCCTGGGCAACTTGGTGAGACCTCATCTCTACAATAAACCAAAATATTAGCCAGGCATGGTGGTGCATGCCTGTAGCTCCAGCTACTTGGAAGGCTGAGGTGGAAGGATCTCCTGAGCCCAGTAGGTCAAGGCTGCAGTGGCTGTGAGCATGCCACTGCACTCCAGCCTGGGTGAGAGAGTGAGACTCCAATTAAAAAAAAAATCAGGATTTTTTGTTTTTTGTTGTTGAGATGGTTGCGTTCCTTATACATTCTGGGTCTTAATCTCTAGAAAATTAAGTTAACAATGACTAAAAGCCTTTAGGAATATGTTTTTATAATTCAACACTGCTGGTGTCTCCAAGATCATGGAGAAATGATGGCTATTTCTTCAACTGAACACCCAGATGAAGTAACGAGCTTGCATTTAGAAGTCATGTTGTTTGAAAGATCCATCTCTTTGAACACTAGAATCACACTCAGTTTGAGAAGACACTTAATCTAAGAAAGTCTAACAGCATGAGAGGTCTACTGAGGGTGAGACTTCCTAAATATAATCGAGGTAGGCTTTCTCATCGAGTCAAATGTGAGTAGAATTTCCCTCACTATTTAAATTATAAGAACTTTCTTTTGGCCAAAAATATATATTTTAATTTTCACTTAAAAAATTTGTATATGGTTTTGTTTCACTGTACCAGCAAACAGCTTTCAGAGAAAAAAACCTTCTAAAATTATGAGATAAGGGAGTGCTTTTAGACTGGGAAAAGGGCTAGAGCCACCTTTAGGGCTATATGGAAGCAGGGAGAAGAACAAAGACTCTCACAGCTGCTTCTTATTTGTGCATCAGTTGTTTTCGCTTAGATTCCTTCACATACCTGGGGTGCCAAAAAGATGTATACACGCTTTAAGTGATGTTTGCCATAATCAGAGATGTCTGGAGGCTGATGGTAACCACTCTGAGCACCTCTTGTAATTGCAGGAGTCAAATGTGACTTGTATTCATCTTATTGAGTATTACAATTTTAATAGAGTTATTTTCTTTCTTAAAATGTGTGTGTGTGTATATATGTCGGCATCCTCTGTATTCAAGTTTATGGTTATAAGCAGTTTAGGGCATATACTTATGAGTCTACCTCACAGCCAAAGAGAACATAAAACTTCCTTTGAGATCCAATTTGGAAAACCTCCAAGAAAAGACTCTGATTGGCCAAACTGGGTCACATAACTTTGTAGCAGAGGATAGATGAGGCGCCATGATTAGTAGCCTTAGTAGCTTTCTCCATTGGTACAGGACTGGAGCAAGAAAAGTAGCCACCCCAAAGAAAGATAATTAAAGCCCAATGCTAATGGCAATGAGTGCACAATAGGGGAAATTAGCAATTAACTGGTGAGAGTTACTACAGAAATGAAAGCTTTCAGAAAAGATTTGACGGTTCAAATCTTGGTGATTGGAGGAATTATAAGGCTATTAAGAAAAATGGAGGTGATGTCACCAAGATGGCAGAATAGAAGGTAACCCACTCATATCCTTCCACAACAATAATTCTACACCCATCCAGTCAAAAGTCTCATTGCAGGGGCTTCAGCATTCAGGAGTCTGTGAAACCTTGGTAAAGCTCAAAACCTTGGAGGGTCATTTTCAGAGTGCAGACCAACACCCAGGTGGCTGGTTTGCTGAGGTTGCTCCTGTGTTCAAGTCTGGAAATGACTCAGTCCTCCAAGGAGTTTGGCTTGAGTCTGCAACCAAAACCATCTGCCAAAGGGGCCAGAAGAAACTGTGCACACTACTGCCTTTGTGGAAAGGCTCATCTACCTACTGACATCAGTCTCTGCAGTGAACCTGAAAGTTGCCCTGTGACTCAGCTCCTACCCTCCTCTCAGCACACCAAAACCCAGAGAGAGACTCACCCATATCTTGTAGCCTGGGAGTCTGAGCTTCCCTGATGGGCTCACCAACCTCTGTCCCACAGCAGATCACTAACGGGCCCAGCCTCAGCTCCAGCCCCTTCTGCTGCAATCAGGGAACTATCCTGTCTGTGCAAGGACTTGCTGAGAGATATGTGCCTATCTGAGCCAATGCAATAAGCATGCAAGTCTCCATCCAATAGCAGATCCCAGGGAGGTTTGTTATCAGCACCAGTTTCTCCTGTTGCAATCAAGGAACTACCTTATTTGTGCAGGGACCTGCTGGGTGACACATGACTGTCTTAGCCGATGAAAGAGACCTAACAACCTCCTTCCCTCAGCAGATCCTGAGGGGGCCCATTCTTAACTCCAGCTCCTCTCACTGCAGTCAGGACCTATCTCACCTGTTCAGAGACCTGCTAAGAAACACACGTATCTGTGCCACTGAGACAATCTTCTGAACTCAGGTCTAAGGCAAGTATTTCCACACAGCTTCAATATGCTACTTGGGTCCTCCTCAGACCCATCTGAGCCAGAAAACTATGTCAACCTCAGAGTCCTCATGAAGCTCTTGGCAAGCCAGAATAAACCTTGCAGTGCTGAGATGGCTACAGTGGTCTCAGGCTCAAGAAACTCAACAGTCAGTATCTTTGAATCCCTAAAAGACCCTCTGACAAAGGAAAGCTAGAAACAAAGTCAGTCTGCAAAGACTAAAATAAATACCAAATCCCTGATTGCTCAGACATCATCATACATCCACAAGCAACAAGACATTCAGGGAAATGTGACCTTATCAAACGAAAAAAAAATGAGGTGCCAGAGATTGATCCTAAAGTGATGAAGATGTATGATCTCTCAAACAATTTGAAATAGCTGTTTTAAGGAAACTCGGTGAAACATAGAAAATCAAATCAGACATTTATTAGAGAAATTTTATAGAGAGATTAAAATAATTTTAAAAAGGCAGGCTGGGCACAGTGACATTTGCCTGTAAGCCCAGCAAATTTGAAAGGCTGGGATGGGAAGATCACTTGAGGCCAGGAATTCAAGACCAGCCTGGGCAACATAGAGAGACACTGTCTCTATGAAAAATAGAAGGAAACTTCTTCAGTCCACTTTCAGCAATGGATAGAGCATCCAGGCAGAAAATGAATGAAGAAACGTTGAAGATAACCTATAGTTTAGACCAAATGAACCTAACAGACATTTATAGGACATTTATCCAACTGTATTCTTATTAGTATGTATTCTTATTAGTACATTCTTTTCATCTGGAAGTTTCTATCTTTAAAAATAAACCCCTTGTCTCTCATAGAGTATCCCTGGCCATTCACCTGGAATCATCCTCTTTGCTCTTTTTCTGAACTGCTTTAGCTTTTAAAGTCTGAGAATCAGAACTGACTGCAGTGTAAGACAAAGTGGTCCTCCCAGAATGAATAAGTAAATAGCTAAGGGCTAATTTTAAAAATGTGGAAGAGTAGGTTGTGAGGTAGAGATCACCAACTCTATCATGCCTGATTCCATGGCTTTCAGGAATCACTATTCTAGAAGATATCATAGGGAGACTCTAAAAGTTAGGCCACTGACAAAGAGAATGTGTTCCAGACTTAGTTTGGAGGCTGAAGAGCTTTTCTTCACAGTCTTTCTCTGTCTAACTTCTAGACAATTGGAATACGGCAGCATCCTAAGCCAAGATGAGAGAATCAAGTAGCATTCCTCAGCAAGGAGCATGCTTTGATGTGTGGTATGTTGTATAGCATGGTGAAAGTTCTAACCCAGAGATCTGAGACTTCCTTTGGGGGTGGTGGGGGGGGGCAGGGGAGCAATTGACTTTGGAAATAGAATTGTACATTTTAAGTGGATAATGCTTTGGCTCTGTGACCTGGCTCTGACTTCTGAGATGTTCCTAGGACCAAGTCCCAGTTTGGTCCATTGGAGTCATGTTCCCTGGTGGGCTCTGCCAAGCCTGGGCCCCGCTTTGCTAATAGGTCAGAAATCTTAGCCCCTGGGCTGGACTGTCACTGATCTTTCCAATCTTCCCAGGTGGCTGGAGTCCTGATCCTGGACCATGTTGAACAGCTGGACCTTAATTACAGGCCTTGTCTCTGCTTTTCTGCACGTTCTGTGTTTGACAATTCCTTTCAGGCTGCCCATAGCATCTCATCTCATGGTCTTTTTGCTGGTTTCTCCTCCAGAAGAGCATTGTTCATCATTCTTGAGTACCACTCCCTCCCCAAACCATTCTCTATTGTCCCATCTTGTTTCCTTGATAGCACTAGTGGAATTGCCCTTTTCGTTGTATAATTACTTATTTACCATCTGTTTCTCTTTCTTCTTTGCTAACTCTTAGATGATAAACTCCAGAAAGACAGGGACTGTTTGGTTTACACTGGATTTCCAATACCTAGGATAGTATCTGGCCTACAGTATATTCTCAAGTAAGTGTTTGAATGAATGCATGCATGCATTCATGCATGTGTGACTCCTTAGGCTAACCTGCTCTGTCCTTACTCTGTCATTTCTTGAATTGCCTTCATCTGAGACCCTAGTGCTGCTGCCATCACAGTAGGTGTGTCTAATTTCTGATTTTTACCTCTTTGTCCTCTCTAGCTCAACTGGGTCCCTGCCAGGAGTCTCAGCACCAGATCGCTGGAGCTAGTTTCCATTTTGAAATCTTGCCCATATTCATAACTATCCCAACCTCTGCTTACTTGCCTAATTTTGACACATAGCCTTGTTTTTCCAACTGGTAATTCTGCCTACTTGACCCTTGGCTTCCACCACGACCTCTGTTCTCCCTACCCTGCCCTATGCCGCCTTCTTCCGTAATCTGGCTTTCCCAACTTTTGTCCAGTCCTCCTTATTCTAACTCCTGACCTTGTGCCTGTGGTCCCAGGCCTTCCAGGGAGAAGTGAGCATCAAGTTTGATGGCTCCTTCAGTCTCTAATCCTAAATATGAAGGGCTTTCAGGGATGTCTAAGTGAGAGATTCACTCTAGTAAAACCCAAAGTGTATTATATTCAATGATGTCCAAGTCTCATCTTTGAAAGGATGTGTATGTTCCTAGGGCTGATTAGTGTAACCATTTATTTCCTATATTTTTTAAAATTGTGAAACAAAACATATATTCATAAAAAATGGGCCAGGCATGGTGGCTCACAACTAACCCCAGAAATTTGGGAGGCCAAGGCAGGAGGATCACTTGAGCCCAGGAGTTCAAGACCAGCTTGGGCAACATAGTGAGACTTTGTCTCTACAAAAAATATATATATATAAATTAGCCAGGCATGGTGGCACAAATCTGTAGTCCTGGCTGCTTGGGAGACTGAGGTGGGAAGGATTGCTTGAGCCCAGGTAGTTGAGGCTACAGAGAGCCAGGATCATGCCACTGTACTCCAGCCTGAGTGTCAGTGAGACCCTATCAAAAAAAGAAAAAAAGTGCATAATTTTTTTTTTTTTAGTTGAAATCTGTCACCTAAAGTGCAATAGCATGCTCCCAGCCACCATAGCCTCAACCTCCCGGGCTCAGGGAATTCTTCTGCCTCAGGCTTCCAAGTAGCTGGAAACACAGGTGTGTACCACAACACCCAATTAATTTTTTTATTTAATGTAGAGAAAGGTCTTGCCAAGTTGCCCAGGCTGGTCTCGAATCCCTGGGCTCAAGCAAACCTCTTGCCTCTGCCTTCCAAAGTGTTGGGATTATAGGCATGAGCCACCACACTCAGCCTTAAGTAGCATATTATTTAATGAATAATTATATAGCAAATACCTCATCTTAGTTTGTTTTGTGCTGCTATAACAGGAAACTTGGCTGGTAATTTATAAAGAATAAAAATTTATTTTTCATTTCTGGAGACTGAGAATTCCAAGATCAAGTTGCGAGAATCTGGCATCTGTTGAGGGCCTTCTTGCTATGTTCTGAGACTGTCTGACTCCAGAGTCTGTGCACTTATCCACTACGCTATGGGATCTGGTTAGATGCTGTATTCTTACATAGTAGATGGTGGCAGGGCAAGTGGTGGTCGAACAATGTGTCCTTACATGGCAGAATAGTGAAAGAGAGTACACCCATTTCCACAAACCTTTTTTATTATGTCATTAATCCATTCGTGAAGGTGGAGCTTCATGACCTGAACACCTCCCATTAGGCCCCACCTCTCAGCACTGCTGCATGGGGGATTCAGTTTCCAACAAAACTGTGGGATACAACATCCATATAACTACTACCCCGTCCAGGTACAGTGGCTCACTCCTATAATCCCAGCAGTTTGGGAGGCTGAAGTGAGAGGAGAGGATTGCCTGAGCCCACGGATTTGAGACCAGCCTGGGCAACTTGGTGAGACCTCATCTCTACAATAAATTTTAAAAAAAAATTAGCTGGGTATGGTGGCACGTGCTTGTAGTTCCAGCTACCTGGAAGGCTGAGGTGGAAGGATCACCTGAGCCCAGCAGGACGAGGCTGCAGTGGCTGTGAGTATGCCACTGCATTCCAGCCTGGGTGACAGAGTGAGACTCCAACTAAAAAAAAAAAAAATGAAATAAAAAAATAACTACCACCCAGATTAAGAAATGGAATGTTATTGGCAATTCTGAACCCCTTTTTTTGCTTCTTCCCAATCACAGCCTGTTCCCACCCCTACTGTAAACCACTATGCTGACATTTGTGTTTCTTTATTTTCTTTGTAATGGCACCATATATATATATATATATATCTGTCTGAAAAATTGAATTGAGTATTATCTATTTTGAAATTTTTATACATGGGAACAAACTATGCATCTTTTTATGTCTGCTTCTTTGATGGCAATTATGATTTTTTTTAATGAGAGTGTTGCTCTCAAAATACATTCTCCTTTTTTTTTTTTTTCGGTCATTCTGCCTGTACCATCAGGATCTAGCAAAAATCATTATTGCTAAATTTATCCTTTTCTCATGCCAGGCTTTCTTGGAATGTGACTTGCAGTTTCCAGGCAGGGTTTAATACTGTGTTTTTCAGATTGCTTTGTAGTAAATCTATTTCTGCTGTGCAGGTCCGTACTTCCTCCTAGCTGCCTACTATTCACCCCCACCACCAAACAAGGAACACAAGATGCTTTCTTTATATTTACATATTAATAATAAGAGACCAAATTGTTCAACGACTTGCAATGAAGCCTAGTAAGTAAATATGCATGTACTTGTTCTATAGAAGAGTAGAAAGAAAATCACTTAGGTCTTCACCCTGACAGAAGAAAAAAATGTTGACAAATTGGCCGATCTTGAATAAAAATGATTGCTGTGGCTGGGCAGTGCACATGCCTGTTGTCCAGGTACCTGGGAGGCTGAGGTGGGAGGATCACTTGAGTCTGGGAGTTCGAGGTCAGCAGTATATGGAATGGGCATCATATGGAGATCCTGTCTCAAAAAATAAAAAAGATTTCTGCAGAGCCGCTAACCACTAGTCTCTTGTAAAGAAACTTTAATCCAGGGCTTTCAAAAAGGAATAAACTAACACATTTTAAAGTACTCCAATTCTAGAATACATTTATATCACAAAATATTGAGACAGTCTAATTCTAGAATATTTTTAAATAGTGACATATGAACATGTCTTTTGATTCAAACCAAATCCTTCAATATGTCTATTTGTACTGTTCTATTTATGTCACACAGTTTTGTAAATAGGGCCTGAACGTATGCTTGGGGTTCAAATGAGTCATGAAAGTCATGCCTCATGTTGCTACTGTTCCACAGTTGGCTTTCTGAGTTGGGGTTTTGCCAATGATTTACATATTGGGGGTGATCATTCTGAGGAAAAGAATTAAAAAGAAAACAAAACCCAAAAGGACTACTTCTCTTTTTGTCAGTCTAGTCAGAAGCTTCCATTGTGGTTCTGAGAAATTGTATAAATCTACCCACAGTTCTGAGCTCATTCATACTCTGCACTAGGGTGGTTTGGCATACTGTGTAGTAGTTACAAAGGGCTGTGTCAGTAGGTTCTAGCTCTTTTTTTTTTTTTGAGTCAGGTTCTCACTCTGTCACCCAGGCTGGAGTACAGTGGCATAATCACAGCTCACCACAGCCTCAACCTCCTAGGCTCAGCTCAGGACCTTCCATCTCAGCCTCCTGAGTAGTTGGGACTACAGGTGCACCCCACCACACCTAGCTAATGTCTTGATTTCTTTTCTTTTTTTCTTTTTTTTTTTTTTTAGAGACAAGGTCCTATTATGCTGCCCAGACTGGTCTTGAACTCCTGGGCATAAGCAATCCTTCCACCTCGGCCTTTCAAAGCATTGAGATTATAGATGTGAGCCACCACAACCAGCAAGATTCTAGTTCTTATCCATGCTCTTGGCTGCTGGGTCCAGACAGACTTGGGTATGTGGGTTTTTTAATTTTTTAATTTTAATAATCTCACTGGTACATTTGGATGGGGGGATCTTACATAAATACTTGCTCTTACTTTCAGGAATAAATACCTGAAGCCCAGGGTCCTCAGACCCAGCCACACACCCCAGCTGCCTCTGTGTTTCTAGCTCTTTCACAGCCAAACATTTTATTACCAGTAAGAGAGAGAAAGAGGAAAAATATGATTAACTTTCACACAGCCATTTGAAAGATATCAAATATAGGAAACAAGAGGAAATAAAACACAAGGTTTTGACAACATCATGGTGCCAGCGTCAACTTCATGTCAGAACCTCTCTCCTTTTCAGACAGGGGGCCCTTGGAGTGGCTCCATGCTTAGAGAGTTGGGTAGCTGCAAAAAGCAGCTAAAAGTTGTCTGGAGAAGCCACTCAGAGACAGGGTCCCATAACTTTTAGAAAGCCACACACAACAGAATTTAGTGTAAGAATACCCTTCAAAAAAATCAATGCAAGCTGGGTGCAGTGGCTTATGCCTCTAATCTCAGCACTTCGGGAAGCCAAGGTGGGAGAATGGTTTGAGCCCTGGAGTTTGAGGCCAGCCTGGGCCAACATAGTGAGGCCTCCTATCTACAAAAAATAAAAAATTAGCCAGGGATGGTGGGGTGCACCTGTAGTCCCAACTACTTGAGAGGCTGAGGCAGAAGGAACACTTGAGCCCAAGAGGTCGAGGCTGTAGTGAGCCGTGATTGTGCCACTGTACTCCAACCTGGGTGACAGAGTGCTGGGATTACAAGCTTGAGCCACCACACCCAGCCCTATCTGGGTAATTTTTAAACAATAGGAATTTATTGCTCACAATCCTAGAAGCTAGGAAGTGCAAGATCAAGGTGCCAGCAGATTCAGTGTCTGGTGAGGGCTTGTTCTCTGCCTCACAGATGGCCCCTTGCTGCTGCATTTCCACATGGTGAAAGGAGCTGAGGAAGAAGCTGCACTGAACCCATTCATGAGAGCAGAGCCCTTGCGACCTAATCACCTATGAAAAACCCAGCCTCTTAATACCATTGCATTGGGATGAAGTTTCAGCATGAATTTTGGAGAAACACATATTCAAACCCTAGTACAACCATTTCATTAATAACATGGATCTGAGCCAGACTCAGTGGCTCATGCCTGTAATCCTGGCACTTGGGGAGGCTGAGGCGGGAGCATTGCTTGAGCCCAGGAGTTCAAGATCAGCCTAGCCAATGTAGCAAGACCTCATCTCTACCAAAAATTTAAAAATTAACTGGGCGTGGTGGTGTACACCTGTAGCCACAGCTATTGGGGAGGTTGAGGCAGATATCTGCACCCAGCTATGATCGTGCCACTGCACTTCAGCCTGAGTGATGGAGTGAGACCCTGACTGACAAAATAAAAAATAAAAAAACAATTAGGGGGACATGGTGGGGCACATGGTCTCCCTGGTTACTCAAGAGGTTAAGGCAGGAGGATCACTTGAGTCCAGGAGGTCGAGGCTGTGGTGAGCCACGATTGTGCCACTGTACTTCAGCCTGGAGTGAATGAGATCCAAACAAAAAAAAAAATTATATATATAGAAATATATATATTTCTATATATATGTATATATAGTGGTTATGAGTTTTAGGATTGTGTATAATTTAGAAATTTAGAATAATTTTTCATTCCAACTATCCTACTGGATAAAAATCAGGGAACAAAAGAAAAATTTTGAATGTTTTTTTTGTTTGTTTTTTTGAGTTGGAGTCTCACTCTGTCATCCTGGCTGGAGTACAGTGGCACGCTCATGGCCACCGCAGCCTCGACCTCCTGGGCTCAGGTAATCCTTCTGCCTCAGCCTTCCAAGTAGCTGGAACTACAGGTTCATGCCACCACACCTGGCTAATTTTTTTATTTATTGTAGAGATGAGGTCTGACCAAATTCCCTAGTCTGGTCTCAAACCCATGGGCTCAGGCAATTCACTCATCTCAGCCTCCCAAAGTGCTGGGATTTTAAGCATGACCCACCATGCCCTGACTGAATGTTTCTAAAGAATTGCAATTACTCCCAAAGTGTCTAATCTATTTTCTGGAAAATTAGCAAAAGTGATTAAAGCAGATGCTGATAAGCCCAGGAAAATAAATATGATCATTCTGAAAACTATTTCCATTGGTTCCGTGGCCACATGCTACCCCGCATCTGCAGAAATGTCTCTAAAAGGAAAGTCACAGTAACTGCTGAATAAGCAACTCCAAGCCCTTGTCCTCTGGTGGGTCAACTGAATCACTTTCACCAATGAAAGACAGCACCGGAAGTGGTGCTTCATGGGTAAATATATGGTACTATGTGGGTGAATAGGAGGACTTTCTTATTATTTAGAAATTTTTAATATATGAACTTTTTTGGGGGAGTTGGAGTCTCATTCTGTCACCCAGGCTGGAGTGCAGTGGCACACTCATGGTCACTGCAGCTTCGGCCTGCTGGCTCAGGAGATGCTTCCGCCTCAGCCTTCCAAGTAGCTGGAACTACAGGTACCCACCACCACGCCCAGCTAATTTTTGGATTTATTGTAGAGACAAGGTCTCGCCAAGTTGCCCAGGATAGTCTCTAACCCCTGGGCTCAGGCAATCCTCTCACCTTGGTGACCCTAAGTGCTGGGATTATAGGCATGAGCCACCTTGCTCAGCCAGTATAATAATTTTTAAAGCAAAAGTGACTCACCATACTAAATATTCATATTATTTATTTTAACTTTACAATAATCCTATTGAAGTAAATACTCTTATGTGGACTCTACAGGGGGCAAACTGAGGTTTAGAGACTTTAAATATCTTGCCCAGGGTCAAAGAAACACATCACAATTAACTCACAAATAAATTCACAAATAAACACATCACAATTATATTATGTATTGCTTTGTGCCCTTGACTAGCGAATAATGCCTCAGCTAAAAGTATGTGGAAGTAGGAAAAATGTATTGAGCAATTACTATATTTACTACTTATTCAAAAGTCTCTTTGTTTAAAAAAGAGACTTATTGGGAGATATTACCACGTTGCCAAGCAACTCATAATTCCAAGCATGAAAGTCAGTTTAAAAAAGGATGATGTAGGCCAGGCACCGTGACTCACCCCTATAATCCCAGCACTTTAGGAGGCTGAGGTGAGAGGACTGCCTGAGCCCACAGGTTTGAGACCAGCCTGGGCAATTTGTCGAGACTTCATCTCTACAATAAATCAAAAAATTGGCCGGGCGTGATGGCGTGCTTCTGTAGTTCAGCTGCTTGGAAGACTGAGGTAGAAGGGTCACCTGAGCCCAGCAGGTCAAGGCTGGGGTGAGCGTGCTACTGCACTCCAGCCTGGGTGACAGAATGAGACTCCAACTCAAAAAAATAATAAATAAATACATAAATAAATAAAAATTAAAAAGAATGATGTTATTTGATTCACACAAGGGAAATGAGCTGAGATCTGATGGGTTAGGACAAAGACCAGCTGGGCTTTATGGGAATTCAGATGGCAAGAAGCAAGTTTTTTGTAGCAATGACTGGGGAAGAAAAGAATACCACCATAAGTAGAATCTGTGATTCAAACAGATTATGTAGTTTTAAATTTCCACTTGAATTGGGTGGGGGGTGGGGATGGACACAGAATAAACAGCAACTGCTTCTTTCTTTTTTTTTTCCCAAGAGGAGGATTTTGATTTTTGGAACAGAAAAATTAAAAATAATACTCTTGAATGGGGTGTAGTGGCTCATGCCTGTAATCCCTGCACTTTGGGAGGCTGAGGCAAGATAATTTCTTGAGTCCAGGAGTTCAAGACCAGCCTAGGCAATACAACAAGACCTTGTCTCTACAAAAATAAAAAATAAAAAAATTAGCTGGGAGTGATGGCACATGCCTATAGTCTCAGCGATTCAAGTGGCTAAGGCAGAAAGATCTCTTGAACCCAGGAGTTTGAGGCTGCGGTAATGTGTGATCGTGTCACAACACTCCAGCCTGGGCTGGAGTGAGACCCCAACTCAAGAATAAATAAATAAATACTCTTGAGATGATGAATATGCTAATTACCCTGACATTATCACACAAATTATAGACTATGACACATAGAGCATTCTTGACGGTTCCGGAGGGTTGCCTTTGTTTTGCAAAAAACACATACACTCTTTCTCCATGGTATGTAAGCCCTGGGTCTGGGGAGTAACCATGCTTTTGTCTGTAAGTTCTCCAATAAACCACCCTTTATTGGCAGACTGGGTTTGTCTGTCTTGTTCTTTGGTTTCCTGACTCTTTTGTCATTTGAGGGACACTTAGCATATACAGCCCTTTCATAGAACAGTCCTGATTACTCCTTAGCATTTCTCTGAGACATACATACCAATACCAGACAGATACATTTTGGCAAGTTATTTTTTTCATTTATGAAAATCAGTGAGAGGATGGAATAAAAAAGATTCTATATTCGTCAAACTTGCATCTCAATCTATTGAATGTGCCTATTTTTCCTTAGTTTCATAATAATGTGATGAGTACTAGTGTGTAAAGCACTGAACAGTTTAGATACTGGGAGACATGAAGAATCTGATTGCTGGGCATGGTGGCTCATACCTATAATTTCAGCTTTTTGGGAGGCTGAGGCAGGAGGATTGCTTGACCCCAGGAGTCTGAGACTAGCCTGGGCAACAGAGCAAAACCTGGTATCTACAAAAATCAAAAAAATTAGCCAGGTGTGGTGGTTTGCCTGTACTCCCACTTATTCAGAGGGCTAAGTTGGAAGGATCACTTGAGCCCAGGAGGTTGAGTCTGCAGTGAGCTGTGATCATGCCAATGCATTTTAGTTTGGGTGATAGAGTGAAACCCTGACTCTGACTCCAAAAAAAAAAAAAAAAAAAATAGAGAGAGAGTCTGATTGAACATGATGCTTTTAGAAACTGATCCTTAAGAAATATGAGTTACTCCGACTTCCACCCAGCCTGGCCCAAGTAGCCCAGTGCTAAGCTGGCCTGCATTGCCCCACAGTCTCGTGCTGCAGCAGAAAAAGAGATCAGCTGGAGCAGTGAGACCAGCTCCACCCACCTTGGCCCATCTCCCAGCTTGGGATCCAAGGTAACAACATCAAAATGGGAGGGACAGAAGCCCCTCCCCCATGCTAGATAGACACAGGCCAGATCTGAGTGGCAGATTTGGCAGGCAGCCCAGATCTGAACCACCCTCCACAGCAGGCCAGAGGCAACTGACCCTAACTGTGAACAACTTTAACAGCCTTCAATGACAGCTAGAAATCAGAGCTGAAAGGACGTTGGACTTAAAGGAAAAGTCTCAGCGTGTGCTTGGTTCCCTTGTTTTAATTTTTGTTTTTTTAAAATTTTATTCTTTGTCTTACCCATCTTTTTTTCCCCTTTTCTCTCTCTTCTTACTGTTATCAATAACATTTTCATACTTGCTTTGGTTCTGTTAGTCTACTGACTTTATTCTATTCTATTTTATTCTATTTTTTCCTTTAGACCTCAAGTTTGTATACTCAAAAAGTACACCAATAAGGAGGTTGGTTAGCTTGTATAGCTGTATGATTGTATGTTTTAGTTTTTTCGTATGTTTGTTGGTTTGTTGTTGTTATTGTTTTTCTTTTTACTCTTATCTGTCTTTGTGTCTCTTTTCATTTGTTAGTTGGTACTTTTGTCTGTTTTCCCTCTTACTCTTCTCTCTCTCCACCTCCCTCTTCCCCCTACTCCCTGTTCCATTCTTTTCCTCTTTTTTTTTTGCCTCATTTTGCTTTCAGGGAGTAAACCCATAACCCCACTGCATGGACAGATTGCAAGGCAGTAGGAAGTGGATTCCAGATGATCCATACACCTGTTGGTGGATACTGGGATCTGCAGATAGATTTTGAATCACAGCTCCCCCCTCAATTAAATCTCAAAACTGCGTAAAGGATCACCCCCAACCTACAGTCCAGAACCAGAATTGAACAAAGCCAGAGGATATACATAAGGAAGAATAGGAGATTGAATAAAGAGAAGAAAAAGCAACCCCTCCACCCCTGAACAACAGTATTAAAGAAGACGGGGGCGGGGGTGGGGGGAAGGAAAAAGTGGGAAG
>CAUYQG010114309.1:0-18721 GCA_963574415.1 Tarsius wallacei | reverse complement strand
TGCTTCCAAGACAGGATTTGTGGCCCAACTGCCTCTTAGCTATTTTCTCTAGAATCAGCTCTGTCTCCCTCTGCCTCAGGGGTGAAAGCTCCGGCCCTGCCTACCATGGGGTCATGCCCTCTCCATCTTCATCTGCACTGGTATCCTATTCTATTTCCACACTTTTAGGCAATCTCTAATCCCCCCGCTTCTTCTTTTCTCTTCCCCTGCTTCTTTCTTTCTTTTTTTTTTTGAGTTGGAGTCTCACTCTGTCACCCAGACTGGAGTGCAGTGACATGCTCCCGGCCACCGCAGCCTCGACCTGCTGGGCTCAGGCGATCCTTCCGCCTCAGCCTTCCACATAGCTGAAACTACAGGCGCACGTTACCACGCTCGGCTAATTTTTATTTATTGATTGATTGATTGTAGAGATGAGGTCTCGCCAAGTTGCCCAGGCAGGTCTCGAACCCGCAGCCTCAGGCAATCCACTCACCTCAGCCTTCCAAAGCGCTGGGATTACAGGCTGAGCCACCGAGCCCGGCTCCCTTCTTTCTTTTCCTCTTTCTTTCCCATTGCCTCCACGCCTCTCTACCAACTAGGTAATGGGATGAGCTCTCCTTTCTTCCCTCCTTAAACTCTGCCCCTACCCGAAACCTCTGGAAAAAGGCCTGGGAGGCTAACAGTTTCTGCCATCTGCAACCTTTGGGAATTCCCTTCGCTCCTCTGGTCCTCTGTCAAATGACGACAATAATACTTATTTAATCCTCTGCCTCACAAAATGGCTGGAAGATTAAATGAGGTGACAATGACTTCTGTACACATATGAAAGGACTTTTAAAAAATCTGTCAGTTCATTCATTTCTTGCATTTTTTCCCCCTTATTTTGCTTTTTAGTAGAAATGGAGTGTCACTATGCAGCCCAGACTGGTCTTGAACTCCTGACCTTGAGCGATCCTCCCACCTCAACCTCCTAAGTGCTAGAATTATAGGTATGAGCCACCATGCCCGGCCCCATCTTTGTTAAACACCTGTAGCTTGCCAGGCATCATGGTAGGTTTTGGGCATATAAAGGAGAATGAAAGAAACTTGTGGAGTGGTCCCACAGCCCTCTCACCAGAATTACATGGAGGGCTTCAAAAGAGACAAATTCTGACTGGGTGCAGTGGCTCACGCTTGTAATCCAGCACTTTGAGGGGCCAAGGCAGGAGAATTGCTTGACCCCAGGAGTTTGAGACCAACCTGGGGAACAAAGTGAGACCCTTGTCTCTACAAAAAAATAATAAAATAAGTTAGCTGGGCATGGTGGCCTGCACCTATAGTCCCAGCTACTCAGGAGACTGAGTTGGAAGGATCGCCTGAGTCTAGGAGGTAGAAGCTATGGTGAGCCATGATTGTGTCACTGCACTCCAGCCTGGGTGACAGAGTGAGACCCCTACTTAAAAGAGAGAGAGAGACAAATTCCTTCCCTCCACCCAGACTTACAGGGTGCAAAGGCAGGGCTGAGGGAACAGGAGTGATGTCTGTGTTTTTACAGCTTTGTGTCTTCTGAAGCCCTCCGTGTAACTAGAAACTGGATGAATAAGTGAAGAAGAAGAGCCAAGCCCATTCTGGGAAGGATTAGTGGAGTTCATGTGGGAGACAGGGGAAGAAGGTGGAAGAGGCTGGTGACAGGGAAGCAAAGCGGGCATTTCTGTCCTGCTCCCTGACTAGGTCTGACACGCACATCTGTTTCCAGATTGGCCAGTGATTGAAGGTCTGTGATGATTCTTTTGAAAAATAATAGACTGGGATCAGTGGCTCAGCCTGTAATCCCAGAACTTTGGGAGGCAGAGGTGAGTGAATTGCCTGAGTCCGTGGGTTCAAGACCCACCCGGGCAAATTGGCAAGCCCTCATCTCTACAATAAATCAAAAATTAGCTGGGCGTGGTAGCACGCTCCTCTAGTTCCGGCTACTTGGAAGGCTGAGACGAAAGGATCGCTGGAGCCCAGCAGGTTGAGGCTGTGGTGGTCGGGAGCGTGCCACTGCACTCCAGTCTGGGTGACAGAGTGAGACTCCAACTGAAAAAAAAAAAAAAAGAAAAAGAAAAATAATGAAAAGTTAGCCGGGTATGGTGAAACAACTCTGGAGGCTGGATTGTGAGAATCATTTGAGTCCAGGAGGTTGAGGCTATAGTAAGCTATGATCGCACCGCTGTACCCCAGCCTGGGCAGCAGAGTGAGACCCCATTGCTTAAAAAGAAAAGAAAATTTTAAAATTTGAAATAAAAAGAACCACATGGGAAATATAGTAGCTCTAATAATTTCTTCATGATAGGTGACTTTCCCCCCTCAAACAGGATATTTTATAGAATATTTTGCTCAAAGATCAGCCTTTCCCTGTTTGTTTTATCTAGAGAATCATCCTAAAACTAGGTTTTTTACTTCATTCTTGGTGTGTATGTAAACTTTAAAAAATAGGGTTTGCTCATTCCTTTAAATATTGGTGTGACATTTTGTTGCTTATGAAGGAGTTACTAAATTTTACTGCCTGGAAATTTACATTTATGCCCATTAAGATCTGAACCATGAAAACAACAGCAGAAACCTGAAGCCTTCAACCTTGCTGATTTAGAAAGAGCTCTTAAAGTTTTTATTAAAGTTTAGATTTTTCTTAAAGCTTAGAAAGGTTTTTTAGAACCATAATCTGATGTTTAACCATTCTTTCATTCTACTTTAGTATCTTTTTCTTTTCTGTTAAATTTAACTTTGAAATGAGTGTTTGTATTTTTTTTTTTTTTTGAGTTGGAGTCTCACTCTGTCACCCAGACTGAAGTGCAGTGGCACGCTCCCAGCCACCGCAGCCTTGACCTGCTGGGCTCCAGCAATCCTTCTGCTTCAGCCTTACAAGTAGCTGAAACTACAGGCATGCGCCACCATGCCCGGCTAATTTTTGATTTATTGTAGAGATGAGGTCTCGCCAAGTTGCCCAGGCATGTCTCGAACCCGCGGGCTCAAGCAATCCACTCACCTCAGCCTCCCAAAGTGCTGGAATTACAGGCTGAGCCACTGAGCCCGGCTGAGTGTTTGTTATTTTAAGATGTTAACGGTTATTTTCTTTTTTGTTTGACAATTGGTTGAATTTCTAGGCACTGTGGATGGCAAGAGCAGGGACCAAAATAGAGAAAAACTCCTTTCCTGATGGAGTTTCCATTCCAGCAGGGCACAAAGGGGAAGCCAAAGTAACCAGGTAAAATAAGAACACATTTGTTGTGGGAGACAGTAATAAAGTGCTAAGGAGGAAAGACCAGTCAGGAAAGAGGAATACGAAATAAGGGCCAAGGAGATGGGACTGGAATTTTAGGTAAGGGTAGCCTGGAAATCCTCTCAAGAAGATAATTTTTTTAAACTTTCATCACAGAAAATTGAAAAGATATGTAAAAGTAGCCGGGCACTGTGGTTCACACCTGTGAACCCAGCACTTTGGAAGGCTGAGGTGGAAGGATTGCTTGAGGCCAGGAGTTCAAGACCAGTCTGGGCAACAAAGCAAGACTTCATCTCTACAGAAAATAGAAAAATTAACCCGGAATGGTGATGTGTACTTGTAGTCCCAGCTACTCGGGAGGCTGAGGCTGGAGAATCACTTGAGCCCCAGTGATCACTGCAGTGAGCCATGATCATGCCACTTGCACTCCAGCCTGAGTGACAGAGTGAAACTCTGTCTCAAAAAAGAAGAAAGAAAGAAAGAAAGAAAAAGAAAGAAAGAAAGAAAGAAAGAAAAAGAAAGAAGGAAGGAAGGAAGGAAAGAAAGAAAGAAAGAAAGAAAGAAAGAAAGAAAGAAAGAAAGAAGCTGGGTGTAGTAGCTCAAATCTGTAATCCCAGCACTTTGGGAGGCTGAGGTGGGAGGATTGCCTGAACTCAGGAGTTCCAGACCAGCCTGAGCAACATGGTGAGACCTCATCTCTACAATAAACCAAAAAATTAACCGGGCGTGGTGGCACATGCCTATGGTTCCAGCTACTTGGAAGGTTGAGGCGGAAGGATCGCCTGAGCCCAGCAGGTCGAGGCTGTGGTGCCGTGAGCATGCCACTGCCTTCCAGCCTAGTAAAAGTAGAGAGAAAAATAAAACGAATACCCATGTGTCCATTATCCAACTTCAACAAATATTAAAGTTTTGCCAATTTGGTTTTATCTAATTTTTCCCAATCTTTTGCTTGTTCTTTGTGCTGGAATTTTAAAAAGTGAATCCGGGCAACCCCCTTGGGTCCCCTCCCACTGTGGGTGCTTTTCTGTCCCCTCAATAAATCCTGCTTTCTCAAAAAAAAAAGTGAATCTAAGATGCCACATCAATTTTCCTCTAAACACTCCAGTTAGCATCTTAACTGATCAACTTTTTTGTTAGATTAAAAAATGTAGTTTTTTTTTTTGAGTTGGAGTCTCACTCTGTCACCCAGGCTGGAGGGCAGTGGCACGCCTCTCAGCCACCACCGCCTCAACCTACTGGGATCCGGCGATCCTTCCGCCTCAGCCTTCCAAATAGCTGGAACTACAGGCACACGCTAACATGCTCGGCTAATTTTTGATTTATTGTAGAGACGAGGGCTTGCCAAGTTGCCTGGGCTGGTCTCGAACCTGCAGGCTCATGCAATCCACTCACCTGGCCTCCCAAAGTGCTGGGATTACAGGCTGAGCCACCGAGCCCGGCCAGAAAATATAGTTTATTTAGAAAGTAAATTAAAGAGAGAGAAGGCCAGGCACTGTGGCTCAAGCCTGTAATCCCAGCACTTTGGGAGGCTGAGGTGAAAGGACTGCCTGAGCCCAGGGGTTTGAGGCCAGCCAGGGCAAATTGACAAGACCTCGTCTCTACAATAAATCAAAAAATTAGCTGGGCTTGGTGGCATGCGCCTGTCGTTCTAGTTGCTTGAAAGGTTGAGGTGGAGGGATAGCCTGGGTCCAGCAGTTCGAGGCAACAGAGTAAGACTCTGACTCAAAAAATAAAAAATAAATAAAGAGAGAAAAAGAGGAGATTCACCTCCCCAAGGTAGGGGAGGGGGCCAAAGCCAGGAAACATGGTGGTGGCCATAGCTCCAAGAGCACATGGCCATACCAGAGTCTAGCAAGGCAATGAATGGCCGATCAACTTTTTAATTTTTTGTATTTTACTTTTTTATTTTTGTAGAGACAAACTCCCACTATGTTGCCCAGGCTGGTCTCAAACTCCTGACCTCCAGCAATCCTCCCACCTCGGTCTCCCAAAGTGCTGAGATTATAGGTGTAGACTGCCTCCCTCAACCTAATAAGAGATTTTTTTTTTTTTTTAAGTTGGGCTCTTACTCTGTCACCCAGGCTGGAGTGCAGTGGCATAATCATGGCTAACTGCAGCCTTAACGTTCTGGGCACTCAGGCGATTCTTTCACCTCAGTCTCCCAAGCAGCTAGGTCTACAGGTGCATGCCACCACACCTGAATAATTTTTTTATTTTTATTTTTGTAGGGATGAGGTCTTGGTGGCCTCGAACTCCTGGACTCAAGCAATCCTCCTGCCTTGGCCTCCCAAATTACTGGGATTACAGGGGTGAGCCACCAACCCAGCCTGCAAATATATGTTTATCTTTAACAGGAAAAAGAAGCAAACTAAGTAGGAAAAGAGGAAACTGAGTTATCCCTCTATGCTGACGATATGATCCTATACCTCAAATATACAAGAGAATCTGCCAAAAACCTCCTTGCACTGATAAAGGACTTTGGCAAAGTCTTGGGGTATGAAATAAGTATGCAAAAGACAGTCGCATTCTTATGTGACAAACAGGCAGGGAACCAAATAAAAAGCACAATCCCATTCACAATAGCCACACAAAAAAATGAAATACTGGTTAGGCATCTTCCTAAGCAGCGAAGTGAAAAGACCTTTACTATGTAAACTACAAAACACTGCTCAAAGAAGTCCAAGAAGACACAAACAAATGGAAAAATATTCCATGTTCATGAATGGGAAGAATCAACATTATTAAGATGTCCATTTTAGCCAGGCGTGGTGGTTCATTCTGTAATCCCAGCACTCTGGGAGATCGAGGTGAGAGGATTGCATGAGCCCACGGGTTTGAGACCAGCCTGGGCAACTCAGCAAGATCTCGTCTCTACAATAAATAAAAAGCTACAGGTATGGTGGCGCATGCCTGTAGTTCCAGCTACTTGGAAGGCTGAAGCAGAAGGATCGCCTGAGCCCAGCAGGTCGAGGCTGCAGTGGCCATGAGCATGCAATTATACTCCTGCCTGGGTGACAGAGTAAGACTTTGACTCAAAAAAAAAAGAAAAAAGATTTCTGTCCTACTGAAGGCAATCTACAGATTCATGTAACATCCATTAAATTACCAACATCATTCTTCTTAGACCTGGAAATGATAATACAGAAATTCATATGGAAATATAAACGAACACAAATAGCTAAAACAATCCTTAGCAAAAGAAACAAAGTGAGAGGTATCACACTTCTAGACTTTAAACTTTACTATAAGGCTACAATAATCAAAACAGCCTGGTACTGATACAAGAACAGGCATATAGACCAATGGAACAGGATAGAGAATCCAAAAGCAAAACCTCAATTTCTCAACCAACTCATCCTCGACAACAACCACTGGGGAGAGGAGAACCTATTCAGTAAATGGTGCTGGGAAAAATGGCTGACCACATGCAGAAGATTGAAACAGGACCCCTACCTATCACCATACACAAAAAACAATTCTAAATGGATCAAAGACCTAAACGTAAAACCTCAAACTATAAAAATCTTAGAAACCGCAGGAGATACCCTTGTGGGAACTGGAGTAGGCAACCAATTCTTGATCAAAACCCCAGTTGTCCATGCCATAAGAGGTCAGGTAGACAAGTGGGATCTCATTAAACTGAAAAGTTTCTGCAAAACAAAAGAAGCCATCAAGAGAGCAGGGAGACAACTCACAAACGGAAAAAAAATATTTGCCAACTGTATATCTGACAAAGGCCTAACATCCGGGATCTACAAGGAACTCAAGTGTGCCAAAAGGAAAAAAACCAAATAGCCCCATTAAAAAGTGGGCAAAAGACATGAATAGACACTTCTCAAAAGAAGATATACGGGCAGCCAACGGACACATGAAAAAGTGCTCAGCCTCACTAATCATCAGAGAAATGAAAATCAAAACCACATTGAGACCACCTAACTCCAGGAAGAATGGCCATCATTAAGGAAACAAAAAACAACAGATGTTGGCAGGGATGCAGAGAAAAGGGAACACTTCTACACTGCTGGTGGAAATGCAAACTAGCTCCTCCTCTATGGAAAACAGTGTGGCAATTTCTAAAATAACTAGAAATTGAGTTTCCATGCAACCCAGCAACCTCCTTCTGGGAATATACCCGGAGGAACTCAAATCATTCTACAAAAAAAGACACCTGCATATGCGTGTTTACTGCAGCACTATTCACAATAGCAAAAACATGGAACCAACTGTGATGCCCATCGAAAACTGGACTGGATTTTAAAAACGTGGTACAGGACGGATGCAATGGCTCAAGTCTGTAATTCCAGCACTTTGGGAGGCCGAGGCGAGAGGATTGCCTGAGACCAGGGGTTCAAGACCAGCCTGGGCAATTTGGCGAGACCTCGTCTCTACAATAAATCAAAAAATTAGCTAGGCATGGTGGCTCGCACCTGTAGTTCCAGCTACTTGGAAGGCTGAGGTGGAAGGATCGCCTGAGTCCAGCAGGCCAAGGCTGTGGTGGCCTTGAGTGTGCCACTGCACTCCAGCCTGGGTGACAGAGCGAGACTCCGACTCAAAAAAAAAAGTGGTACAGATACATAATGGAATATTATGGGGCCATTAAGAAGGACAAACATAGGGACTTCGCAGCAACTTGGGTGGATTTAGAGTTGATCATACTCAGTGATCTATCACAGAAACAAAGAACTAAGTACCACATGTTCTCACTCATAAGTGGACCGTGAGCATTTACCATAATACCATAAGAAAGGGATAAGCAGTAGTGGGATACTGCCAGGGGAGAGGGAGGACACGTAACATCAATAAGGGTAACTGATCTCAAACCAGGCGAAGTGGGGATCAAAGGAGGCCCAAATTTTACCTGTATGAGGACCTGAATTGTATCCCACGTCTTTAAAAAAAAAAATTACAAAAAAAAAAGGCACGCTAGATATCCGCAATAGAATAATGAATAAATATATATAATGGTATATCAGATGGAAGATCACACTGCCATGAAAAATTCCATTTGTGAAGACTATAGGATTATGCATGAATATTTATGATCAAAACATTATGTGACACACAAAATATAAAAGAGATTAATATGACTACAGCCACATAAAATATGCATGCATCTGGACAAACAGGAAGAACTAGACAGAAGGAAAATACCACCATTGGGCTAGAATGCTGAGATCATAGGTCATTTATTTTTCCTTTAGAATTTCCTTTACATGTTTTCACAATAATTATTTTTCAGGAGAAGCTAGGATGTGGGTAAAAGTTTGGAGCCAAGTGGAAAATACGCCCGCATACCACCTCCTTCCTCTTCAAGCTTGTGCCTCCAGCCTCCTGCTCGGGGCTTCACACCAACCCACGTCCTGGGAGTTCAAAGTGGGCAGGTGAGGTCAGCTCCATTTCATTTGACGTCTTGCAGGCCCGGGAGCCTGGAGCACTGCAGAAACAACCAAGCCGGCTGCTCCCCTTTCCTGAGCCTGTCTCCCTGCCAAGTTCTTTACATACTTGATCCTCACAACAGCTCAGTGAGGTAGGTGCTATTATCTCCATTTCCAGATAAGAGTTGGGTAACTTGCCCAAGGTCACGCAGTGGATAGAGAGCAGAGCCAGATTCAAGCCCCTGCTCCTAACTTCTGGATTGTCACTGCTGTGCTGGGTTCTCCAATTAGCCCTGCCACGTGGCTTTCTGTGCAGTGGAGTAAGCTCCCTAACCTCTGGTCTCCTGTGTACTCTTAGGTAACAAGGTGAGGGAAGCTTCCTCCCTGGGTTTGGATACAGGGCTCCTCATGGGTCTGAACAGTACAGAGGATGGTGGGACCATCACCCTCATGGACTCACTTATTCATTTATTGTATGAACACTGAACACTCTATGTACCAGGCACTCTACAACCTCTGGGACTATGCATAATAAGACATGGTCCCCACCAAGCATGGTAGCTCATGCCTGTAATTCCAGCATTTTGGGAGGCCAAGACGGGAAGATTGATTGAGCCCAGGAGTTCAAGACCATCCTGGGCAACATAAAGACACTGTATCTCTACAAAAAATTTTAAAGAATTAGTCGAGTGCAGTGGTGCAGGCTTGTAGTCCCAGCTACTCAGGAGACCGAGGCAGAAGCATCACCTGAGCCCAGGAGTTCGAGGCTGCGGTGAACTGTGATCATGCCACTGCACTCCAGCCTGGATGAGAGAGTAAAACCCTGACTCAAAAAATGAAGTAAATAAATAAATAAGACACAGTCCTCATCAAACAAAGGGAGGGAGACATCAACTGAAAAACAGAGAAGAAAAGAATTTACTCCATTCAAATGTCAACTGCTCAGAGAGGACCCCTGGACCATGTTGTCTAAAGTATCTCTCCACATCTGTTCACTCTCCTATCATCCTGTTGCTTCTTCATGGATTTACCACCGTTTGAAATTCTCTTCATTGTTGATAAACCCAACGAGGATGGGGCCTTCATCTTGCTCTGTTTCCTGAGACTTAGCGCTGAGTAAAGACTTCATGGATGTTTCCTGCTTCCTGAATCATCTGAGGGAAGGCGTGTGTTGCAGGCATTTGTAGAGGTGAGCAGGGTAGGTTCGGAGGACTGTTTCAGAAGGAAGAGAAGTGTGGGGGGAGAAGTCTCGCCTGAGACAGTTTGGGAAAGGGGGGGGGAAGTGCTCCTAGGGTCAAGAGGTCATGAAAACACTTAAAACCCTTCAAACCCAGAAGCTGGCTCCACACATACTCCTCGGGCTCTCCGTTTTTTGAGGTTCCAGTAGGATAATCGTGATTCTACTTGGCTTTGTTGTTGATAACTTACATACTAAAGCCAAATGGTTCTGACTTCATTCCCTCTCACAATGCTGCTGGTTCTCTGACGTGGAAGCAGGTCGTTCCTGCCTCCTGACTTGGAGGTTGGGACATGCATGTGGCTCGCTCAGCTTATGAGACCCTGGAGAGTGTCCATCTCTGCCCCTATCTAGTCTGCTAAAGATAGACTGACGAGGGCCTCCATAGGGGCTGTCCAGCCCAGTCTACAGCCCAGCAACCACTCCCTCAGTCACTGAGCTGGCCTCAGGCCACCTTCCTTAGCTTCCCAAATTTCTCCGAAGGCAGCATCATATAAAACCCCTACTGCAGCCCAGCCACTTGCCTTACCCCTGGTTTATCACCACAATCCCCAAAACCATCCCTTGTCAACTATCCCTCCACTACATGAGCATTCCATGGAAACCCCAAACCTTTTCACAAGTTGTTCCTTCATTAAAACCCTCACAGTGGTTTCCTATTTCACTCGAATGGCCACCCTCTCCAACTCCACTGGGCTCCGGGCTGTTCTTCCACTATATCAGGCGTGCTTCTGCCTCTGGACCTTTGCTTGGCTGTTCCCTTTACCTGAAATGCTCTTACCTCAGTGTCCATTGGCTACATCTCTCACCTCCTCCAAGTCGTTGTTCAAGCCTCACCTTCCCCCGAGGCCCAACTTGTCTCCTCTATCTAACACTCCAGTCTGCATTCCCACCAGCACTTTGCATTCCCTTAGCCTGCCCTACTCTCTTTTTTCAATAGCTCTCGTCACCTTCTAACACACTTCATAATTAACTCGTTTATTATGTCTGTTCACTGCTGTGTCCCGTGAGGGCAGGGATCACCGTCTCTCTTGTTCATTGAGAGTCATTATTCATTATTGAATGAATGATGAATGTATGAAAGGTATTTTGAATCCAATCTGTTTATTGGAGGAAATTCCTGATGGGAAATAATAATAAAGAGTACTTTCACTGGGAGCCAGAGGCAGACATTGGATGAATCACATCCACTACAGCCTGAGCGCCTATTACATTCTGGAATCTCCAGCTCATTCTCTCACTCTGTGCAGTCTGGAAAGGAGAGGAAGTGTGTTCACGTGTACACGGTACATCTACCTGAGACACAAGGCTTCCTAGAGACCTCTAAAATAACCAGGCAGAGACACCCTTGACCTGCCTTAGCCCCATCTTGGACCAATTAGGTTTGACCTCCAGAGAACTTCCCAGACAGTCACAGGAGGTGAAGGGCCAGTCCAGATGACTGAGGGCCTGCAGAATTACTGGAGATGCTTTTCTTCTTGGGCTCAGTTGGCCATGTCTCATCACACACACACACACACACACACACACACAAATTGATGACTTAAATGATACCCCAAAAGCAGCTGGGATGTGATGGAAAGAGTTCATGTTTAATAGCCAGAAGATATCTGACTTCCACCTCTGCCATTTACTGAATGACAAGTTTTAAAACTGCTCTGTGGGGTTAGGTGTGGTGGCCCATGCCTATAATTCCAGAACTTTGGGAGGCAAAAGTGAGAGGCCAGGAATTCAAGAGCAGCCTGGACAGTATAATGAGACCTCATCTCTACAAAAAAATCAAAAAATTAGCCAGGCGTGGTGGTGGGTACCTATAGTCCCAGCTTCTTGGGTGGCTGAAGCAAGAGGATCGCCCGAGCCCAGGAGTTCAAGGCTGCGGTTAGTTGTGATGGTGCCACTGCACTTCAACCTGAGTGACAGAGCAGGATTATGTCTCTTAAACAAAACATACTCATGAAACTGCTCTGTGTAGGCAGAATAATGGTCCTTAAGGATGTCTATGCCCTAGTCAGGTGCAGTGGCTCACGCCTGTAATCCCAGCAGTTTGGGAGGCGGAGGGAAGAGGATTGCCTGAGCCTACAGGTTCAAGACCAGTGTGGGCAACATGGTGAGACCTTGTCTCTACCAAAAAAAAAAAAAAATTAGCGGAGCTTGGTGATGCACGCTTATAGTTCCAGCTACTTGGAAAGCTGAGGAGGAATGATTGCCTGAGCCCAGCAGGTCGAGGTTGCGGTGGCCATAGCGTGCCACTGCACTCCAGTCTGGGCAACAGAGACTCTGACTCAAAAAGAAAAAGAAAAAAAAGGATGCCCATACCACAGTCCCCAGAACCCATGACTGTGCTACATTGCAAGCCAAAAGGGAGTTTGCAGATGTGATTGAGGCATATTCTAGGTTATTCTTATCCCAGTGGGCCCATTCTAATCACATGAGCCCTTGAAAGTGGAAAACTTGCTCTGGATAAAGGCAGAAGAGTGGTGAGACACAAAGGGAGGTCGGAGAGATGAGATGCATGATCAGGACTCCACCACTGCTGGCTTTGAAGGTGGAGGAGGCTACAAACCAAGGGATGTAGGCAGCCTCCAGATGCTAAGAACAAGTCCAGCTGATAACCAGCTGGGAAACAAGCACCACATTCCGCCCCACATGCAGCTGAAGCCTGCCAGGAGCCTGCAGGGGGCCAGAAGCAGAGACATCCCAGAATTTCCCGAAAGGATTCCCATACCTTGACTTCAGTCTTGTGAAGCAGTTGAGCCAGGCTGTGCCTGGACTTCGGACCTATAGAACTATGACCTAATATATTTGTGTGGTTTTGTTTTTTTGAGTCGGGGTCTCGCTCTGTCACTCAGGCTAGAGTACACACAGTCACAACTAGAGTGGCGCAATCACAGCTCACAGCTGCCTTGCCTGTTGGGTTCAAGCAATCCTTCCACCTCAGCCTCGCAAGTAGCTAAGACAACAAGTGCGTACCACCGCACTCGGCTATTTCTTTTTAAAATTTTTTTGTAGAGATAAGATCTCACTATGTTGCCCAGGCTGATCTTTTGTTTTGCTTTGTTTTGAATTGGAGTCTCACCCTGTCACCCAGGTTGGAGTGCAGTGCACACTCACTGCCACACAGCCTCAACCGACTGGGCTCAGGCAATCCTTCTGCCTCAGCCTTCCAAGTAGCTGGAACTACATGCATGTACCACCACATCCAGCTAATTTTTTGATTTATTGTAGAGAAGAGGTATCGCCAAGTTGCCCAGACTGGTCTCAAACTTGCGGACTCAGGCAATCCTTTTGCCTTGGTCTCCCAAAGTGCTGGGATTACAGGCGTGAACCACCACAACTGGCCCAGGCTAGTCTTGAACTCTAGGGCTCAAGCAGTCCTCTCACCTTGGTCTCCCAAAGTGCTGGGATTACAGATGTGAATTTTTGGGATGCTAGCAAGAGAAAATACATACTCATTCTGAGACTTAGTTTTCCAGCCGTATAATGGAGACAATGGTGATGTCATCCATCTTGCTGACTTGCAGCAGATAAGTGAAATAAGTGGGTGCTTTGTGAACTGTTCTCCATGACATAGGCTGTAAGTTGTTCTATATTGGAACAACTTAGCAGTCACGGGCTCATCTCTCAGCCTGGAGAGAGGCACAAAAGAGAGGCAAACTCAGGGAACTGCTTAGTACAGACCAGAATCCCGGGTATGTTCAGGAACGGAGGTGCAGGGGCCTGATTCCTGAAGGCTAGTCCAAAGTGTGGTCTCTTCTTCTAGGGCTATGGCCAAAGACTCGGGGAAAAGCCGGGGACAGATGGGTGAGGAGCCTGCTCCCAGCTGCCCTGCAGTTGTAGTCTGGAAAGCCATGCTGCTAGTTGCCCGAGGTGAGGTGATGCGACAGACCTTCATGACAGACACTTCTCACAGTCCTTCCCTTCTTTCCTTGCTTCAGTTCAATTCAACAAACCTGGCCCTGCCACGCACAATACAGAAGCCAAGAGAGAGACTCCAAGAAAAATGATCCCCTCTCCTCCTCCACCAGGGCTCCATGGTTCTGGCCTCCCCTGCCGCTCTTTCTTCAGCTGGGAGTCCCCTAGAGTCCCCCAGCTTCCTGAGAGTTGTCTGTCACCCTGAGTACCACCCCTTTGCACCCTCTCCTTCCTTCCATGCCTGCTCTGTCCTGGTTGAGGCTGGATGGGGAAGGGGCTGGCCCCTTAACCTACTTGGAGTGTGAAGGGGGCAGCCCTCAAGTTGAAAGCACAGATCAGGAGGGTCAGGGGTCCTCTGTTGCTAAGCCTCCTGCCGAGGAGAGGACAGCCTCAAGAGTGGGGACCTCATCCTTCTATGGCCAGCAGGGTCTACTGTGGGATGGCCAAGGCCGCAAATGGTAGAGAGGGAAAGTGGTCAGGGTGCCATTACCTGTTCCCCTGCCCCCCATGGACAGCCCCACCCCCTTAGGAAGCACCTCATAGACCCTTTTCCCCAATACACATATATCAGCCAAGTTCAAAGAGCTCTTTGAGGCCATCTAACCCCATACACTTGGGGAAGCTGAGGGCCAGACAGAAGGATCCTTCCATCACATAGGCAGTTGCTACCATGTCAGTGATGAGACTCAGACCTTTCCCCTCTCCAAAACTCACACACTATGTGTCCAACAAGCTGTACCAAAAAGTAAGGTCAAGTCCCAAACTGCCCCTCACCCTTTCCCATCTTCTGTGTCAGTCTGCAGCTTTTAGACTCTAGACAGGAGCCAGACTATCCTGTTTACTTGTAGCCAGACAGACTTATCGCAGATATGGACCACATTCTTGCAAGATCAAGTAAAAATAGCCACACTTCCAGATATTCATTCCTTTATTTATTATTTATACCACACCTATCCAAAAAAGTATTTGAGGTGGCTCACAATAAAAGCCACACCTACAACAGAACCATTCAAAAGCAAGTAAATGTCCAGACAGTCAAAACCTTTCCTGATTTCAGACTATGAGAGGGGTTTTGTTTTTTAGGGACAAAAGAGGTCTTTGAACTTAGGTACTTGAGAGGACCAGGTCTTGAGTGTGGACATTTAAAGGTGCCTGGTCAGGTCAATTAATTAAAACTGGAACATCTGATAGAGCATGTGAATAGATTCCAAGGGCAGGGAGGGAGGCCAAGAGCAAGGGTGAGAGTCCGCACACAGAAAGTCATTCCTCATCTGTTCAGCAGCTTTGTAGAGAACCTGTTACATGTCAAGCTTTCTGTGGAGATGAATAAGACAGAATTCCTGCCTTCCAGTAGCAAGAAAGCGAGGCCCTCAGTGTGCAGGGTGAACTGCCAGCTACATGGATGATAGATGCTGCTCTTCAAACCTCCAGTCTCACCTGTCTCTAAGCCCTTGGCGACTTCTCATGGAGAATCCCACAGCTGTCACTGCTGCCATTTTTTTTCTAATAGAACTGGTTATTAAAAAGAGCCTGGTGTCTTACTGTTCTCTCCTGCTTTCTTCCTCTTGCCATGTGATGCCAGCTCCCTTTTGCCGTCTGCCAGTTGCTGGTGCCATGCTTCTTATACAACCAGGAGAACTGAACCAAATACACTTATCTTCTTCACAAATTACCTAATCTTGAGTATTCCTTATAGCAACAGAAACAAACTAAGATAAGTAAGCAGAACACAAGAGGCCCAGGTAAGAAATGTGGATTTGGTTGAGTGGGCAGTCGACAGCCAGCGAGGGAATTGAAGCAAGTGGCCAGAAGTCAGAAGTCAAACTGTTTACAAAATATCAAGGTGACTGGGCCACGTGAAGAAAGGTGAATATTGGGAATAAGTCAGCGAGACCCAGAACTACTGAGAGGGTGCCTGAATCAGTATCAAGACTTGTTCTTCGGGTCAGAGACAGTGGCTCATGTCTGTAATCCCAGCACTTTGGGAGACCGAGTGAGACGATTGCTTTAGCCCAGGGTTCAAGACTAATCCAGGCAACTAGGTGAGATCTCATCTCTACAATAAATTTTAAAAAATTAGCTAGATGTGGTAGCACATGCCTGTAGTTCCAGCTACTTTGGAGACTGAGACCTAAGGATCACCTGAGCATAGCAGGTCAAGGCTGAGGTGGCCGTGAGTGTGCCACTGCACTCCAGCCTGGGCAACAAAGTGATACCCCCAACTAAAAAAAAAAAAAAAAAAAAAAAGACTTGTTCTTCAAAGAAGTTCTTGCCTTTGTTCAGGCCTTCTCTAGGGACTCCTTGTTTGTGAAACCAGTCACACAGAAAATCAGCAGCTGTCGGGGAAAATTCTGACAAAGATCAGGATTCCTCAAAAAGAACAATCGGGTGCTAACATTTTAGTGTCTAGCCAGACCCTTCATGGTACAAATAAGAAAACTGAAGCCCCAAGAAGAGATAGGACCCGAGAAGACCACATGGCTAACTGTAGGCAGAGTGGAACTGGATCCCTGTTATCCCAGTCCTTGAACTTGCACTCAGCCCCACCACCCTCATCTCCTCTTGTGCCTGCAAATGGCCATGGATCAAACAGAACAAACTAGAAAACCCTGGGCCCAACAGGATAACACAGTCCCACTTCCCCTCAAACTGAGAGAAGAAAGATCAACAATGTTTGAAGCACATGTTAATGTGCTTCTTAAGGGCTCTGTCCCCCAGAGTGAGGATGTTTGAGATAAAATTCCTTAAGCCCATACTGATTATTTTCGACCCTTTTTCTGAATTCCTAAGAAACTAAACTTTTATTTTAAAAAAATAAATAAATACAAACAAGCTTTGAAGCTGAAGATAAAAGATATTTTGTGGGCCAAAGCTAGTGAGGGTGGAAGGCTTGCAGGTATTTTTAAACAAAAGTTGGAGAGCTCATCCCATTTTGAAAAGATTCTGATCATAGCTCACAGGCGCATTTGTCACCATGTGGCTGAGGCAACACACTCCAGCCTCAGAGTCTTTTGAGGCTACTCACATGACACAGTCCTGATGTGCAGAACTACCGGGGTGTGTTAAGACCCTTGACTCCAGACACCCTGGGTTCAGCTCCCAAGTTTCATCACTTACCATCCGGGCGAGTCTTCTAACCTCTCTGTGCTTTGGTTTCCTCATCTGTAAATAGGATAATATTGATCACTTGTTCATAGAACTGACGAGAAGTTACCGTAAAGGGCTTAAAGTAGTGACTGTACCCCGTTGGTGCTAGCTGTCATTATTAGTTCTGTAAATCTCGGTGGGGAGAAACACCCCAGCTGTCTCCAGCCTGACTGGCCTCCTCGGTCACCCACCACTCACCTACAGATAGATGGCATCGACCTGTGCTATTAAGTGTGGTCCCTGGACTAGCCCTGTCACCTAGGAGGCAATTAGGAAGGCTGAACTTGAGGGTGTTCCCAAACCCCCTGAAGCAGAATCTTCATTTTAACAAAATCCCCAGGAGATTCAGGCAAACATTAGGATGGAGGCGCGTTGGAACAGGTCACTGAAATGAGCACTGAGGGCATCTCCAAGCAGAGGGTCCTTGGCCTCTTTGCAGCCAGGACCCTACTGGCCCTCCTGCCTGCTGGAGAGTCCTGGCCACCCTGACTCCCACCTTCCACAGGATTTGAGGTGTGGATGTCACTTCTATTGCCCTGTCTCTGGTGGAGGTCTGACCTGTAGAGGCATATGGAAGACCCTGGCCTTGCCTTGACTTTACCTGGAACAGGGAGTTCGTTGGCAGTGCATCTTCCATGGAGCCTCCAGCTTTGCCCTTGGTGAGCATCTGGAAATCCATGTGGCATGTAGAGCTAATGATGGCTCCCCAAGCTGTCCAAAGGCCAGCTCACCCCGTCACAGAGACAGTCATGTGCTGGCTGTGGGGATGACTGATCCTCAGCACTAAGTTCTGAGAAGTTGGAGTCATCTAAAAACCCTCAGCAAGATGAGTGCAGTGGCTCTTGCTTGTAGTCCCAGCTACTTAGGAGGCTGAGGCAGGAAGACTGCTTGAGCCAGGAGTTTGAGGCTGCCGTGAGTGACGATTGCACCACTGCACTCCAGCCCGAGTGACAGAGTGAGACCCTGAGTCTAAAATCAATAAATAAATCTCTAAAACAAAAACAAACACCCTCAGCAAAGCAGAGGAGGAATGATCCATTCATTAATTCTCTCTAGGCTGTGTGTGGTGGCTCATACCTGTAATCCCAGCATTTTAGGAGGCTGAGGCAGGAAAATTGCTTGAGCCCAGAAGTTCAAGACCAGCCTAGGCAACATAGTGAGACCTCGTCTCTACAAAAAAATTTTTTTTAAATTAGCCAGGCATGGTGGCACATACCTGTAGTTTCAGTTACTTGGGAGGCTGAGGAGGAAGGATCACCTGAGCCCGAAGTCAAGGCTGTGGTGAACCATGATCATGCCACTGCACTGCAGCCAGGGTGACAGAGTAAGACTCTGGCTCAGAAAAATTAAAAAAAAATAAATTATCTCCAGTAACATATTTTAAAATAGATGACAGTATTTAAGTGGCTCAAATGGTTCCACTTGTTCTAGAAGTCAGGAAAGCCTTGGTATTGCCACTATATATGTGTGCGACTTCAAGTAAGTCACTTGCCATCTGGGCTGTCATGGGATTAGATGTAAAGTGAGGGAAGTGCCTCAGAAAGGTCTCTTCTCTCTATTCAAGAGTAAGGAGAGACATGCCTGAATCAGTAAATAGAGGTCAAGTTAAGAAGGCTCTGGAAGGCCAACCTGTAAAATCCAGACCTGATGTTCCAAACTTGTGCTAAACCACTGGTCACATGTGTGCCTGAAATGTGGCTACTCTGAGCTGAGATGTGCTGCAAGTGTAAAATACATGCCAAAATTTTTTTTTTTTTTTGAGTGGGAGTCTCACTTTGTCGCCCAAGCTAGAGTGTGGTGGCATGCTCATGGCCACCGCAGCCTCGACCC
>CAUYQG010114307.1:0-15235 GCA_963574415.1 Tarsius wallacei | reverse complement strand
GGAATGTTGGTAAAGGTAGGCACCACCCATGAGTGGCTGGAAAGAGGTGCCAGAGACAGTTGGCAATAGCCATGCTGAACTGACAGCTGGAGCAGACCCTCTGGAGAAGTTGCAGATACTTCCTGTTAGGGAAACTGCATTTCTCACCACAGGAAGAGAAAACTGTATAGAATTTGCAGTTCCAAGGGAAGATGCATTTTGGAAATTTTCTATAGGAAACAAGAAGGTAACGGAAAAACCAATGAGACTGCTTAGTTTCTCCTATTTTCTAGAACAGCATTATCTTGAGTGTTGTAATCAATTAGCCTATTACACCAATATTCACTGAGATACTCAATACCAGTTTGTGGTGTCTGTAAGTGCTGGAGCGGTTTGATCTTTCTCTGAGGAACTGTTTTCCATTCAACATATACACAAGACAAATGTATACAAGCCCCATGTGGTCTTGTTGATATATTGGTCCTAGGCTAGAATCAACCTTCTCTCTGCCTGATCTTTCCCCTGAGTCTGCACTAGAATTCTCCTGTAACTATTTCCTAGCATTGAAGAGTTTTAGAACTAGGAGGTTTTGATAGAAATTCTTTTAACATTTTCATTTTATATGTGAGAAAACTGAGGCTCAGAAAGGTCAGACTTGACCTGTCCAAGTTTAATGTGAGTATCATTATCAGATTCTGAAACCTGACTTTCTTGCCAGGACCCTGCTCTAAGCAGAGACAAGAAACTGGGAGAAATAGATTTTTAATATTGGCTTTTCTGGGGGTTTGTTAGACAATAGTAGCAGCTATTACTATTGTCATCTTTAGAGTTCACATTTCACTCAGGCTAGTGAGTCTAATGGGTCATTATCTACCAACATCAAGACTGGATTCTAATTCTAGGTCAGTATCACTCCCTGAGAGTTGTATCTCAAGTAAAGCTTTTTGAAAGGAAAAAGTAACTATTTAAAAACTGACTTTCAGGTAACTTATTCATGAGGTGGTTCTTATAACAACAGTCATCATTCATAGATGAATAAAAGTGACATATTACATAAGATTCACATAATGGAAGACAGAAACTTCTGGACAGACAAATGAGAAAAATTATTAAAAATGTATATAACATAACAGAACTATAAAGAATATGTGGATATTAATGAAAATAATGTATTAACAAGCATTAAAATATACGAAATTACTGATAAATGTAGTTCTGTTATTTGTATAGGCAGTATTATAAATTTAACTGCTATCTATTTTATTGAATATATGAGCCAAGAAAAAATGCACAACAAAAGGTGATTTGGAATGAATTTCTAACCAGTACATATAGACAGCAAACTACGTTAGTAAAAAGCCTGTAGCAAGCAGCAAAATATAGTACTTGTAAGTGTACAGGTAGCCATAATATATGTAGACAAATATTTCAATAAAAACTGGCACAAGGTACAGCAGAAAGAAAAAAAATGGCACAAAGCAGAGGGAAAACTGTAGGTGTAAAGGAAGTCTACTATTGAGTTCATTCATAAATTTAGAATATTACCCAGCAAGTGACAGCTATTAATCATAATAAGAATGGATATTTAAGATAACATAGCCTGATAAGCAGAAAAGAATATTTAAAAGACATCATGACATTTTCATATATTTATCATCAAAACTTAGATTATAATCACCTTTAACATTCAGGAAAATGTCAATTCCAAAGTGTAAAAAAAAATCATTGCTGGAATTTAATTAAACAACCCAAAGAATTCCAGAACATTGTTTTGGATACAAGTGGAATTAGAGATGTGACTTTTTATTCTTAGGTAGGTATTTCTTTTTATTCTTGGTATAAAAACAGTTATTTGTTAATTGGTATGTACTCTATTTTAGGAATAAAATGATTTTAAATATGAAAAGCAACCTTACTTTAAATCTACTTTCCATAAAAGGAATTTGTTCTTCTGATGAGAGTTATTAGTTTACTTGTAAACTAATTTTTAAAAGATTTAATTTAATTGGTTATAGGTGAAACATTTATATAGTTTAAAAATCAGAAGAAATATAACATTTCAAATTCATTTTCCATGGCCTTCTACATAACCATCTTTATTAGTTTCTGGTTTAGAGAAAGCATAATTTCCAAAACATACTTCTAATAGATTTATATTCAAAACGGTCCACTGTCATGCTCACTTTAGCAGGGCATATCCTAAAGTTGGGACAATACAGAGATTAGCATGGCCCCCGGGTAAAGATGATATGCAAATTCATGAAGTGTTTCATATTTTAAAAAAATAATGCAGCAAATCCCCTGGATCCTCCCCCACTGTGGGAACTTTTCTGTCCTCTCAATAAATCTTGTTTTCATTTAATAATAATAATAACAGTCAACTGTCTTCTATGTTCAAAGAGGCAATAGAAAAGGGCCAAACAGCGAAAATAACTTTTCTGAGAGGCTGCATCTCCTAATGTTACTCTATTCTGGCCTTAGTTTCCTTCTCAGTCCATTAATCTAAACATCTGCAAAAACCCGTGTCATTTTCCTTCCTTTTGATTAGGTTTCCACTCATTGCTGTTTCTACTTTAATTAAAAATATTTGGTTCTCTTCAACATTCTCTCCCAAACAACCTCTTTTTTCTTTGATAACATTTCTGTCTCATTCTTATATTCTTATTTCCCTAATTTTGTATTTTCTCCCCCACGTCAGTTCCTGTTGGCCCGTGCTTAATGACAACTGTCCCAAACTTCCTTAACCCAGAATGTAGACCACTGTATAACCCAGTGCTCTCTATTCCCGCCCCCTATTTTCTTTTTTTTTACCTAGTATAAACTGAAAGTGCCAAAACATGAAAATATTACTTATTGAACATCACTAAATTTAAAATACTAACATTGAAATATTAATTGAAGGAGAACATAACTGATGAAACATCTTGGAATGTATTGCCAGTTTTCAACACCACCTAGGTTTTCTCTGTTTCTGTTGAAATAAACCCTCTTAAAAAGTCTCTGATTTCATTGTTTATATGTATGCCCCTTAAAACTCAAGGTTAGAAAGAAGAGGATTAGAGGTAATAAAAAATCATTACTTCATGTAACAGATGAGGAAACAGATCTTGTCTCACAAAATTAGGTAAATGACTTGCCCATAGTCACATAGCTAGTGACCATCCAAGCCAAAACTGAAATTAAATCTCTAGATTTCTAGGTCAAGTCTTGGCCTCATAGTCCAAGCACTTTTGACTCTACTACTGAATTTAGAATGAGTGAAATTTAATGAAAACTTTAAAAGTGTCTGTTCTTTCCTGACATGGTCAGAGTAGAGGAAACATCAATTATAGATATAAGGGATGAGGAGTTGATACTAGAGGTTGTGTGAGTGGCTGAAGCCAAAGAGCGCAAGTGTCCAGTAGGAAAGTCACTGGTCACTGGTCACTTGTGATGATTCAAATGTATTTACAGACAACTCCATGGTAACCCCAGGATTCTACCAGGTGGGGGTAGGTTTGGTGGGGGAATGATGTCACCAAGAAGGCAGTTGACAGCTATGAGACAGCCAATAGGGAGATCAGATTCCCAGCAAGCTGACAGGACTGGTTGGAAGGAGTTGGAAGGAATGTTATAACAGCACCCAAATGGCTGAGCTCTGGAGAGTTAAAAATCTTGCAGAATAGACATGATAGTCCCACTTTCCTACAGATTGTTATGTTAGGGAGATCATCTCCTTGTTTTTGTAGATATTCATTAATACAAAAATCATTTTTATATGTTTATGTTAATGTTTATATTATATACATGTATACATATGTGTTATGTATCCAGCAGATAACTTTGAGGAAGAAGGAAAGGGACATCTAGGTTAAGCAATTACACTTACTTACCCTGAAACCATGTCAGTGGATGTGATGAGTGAATTTACTGCCATTTTTAAGGACCAAAGGAAGGGATTAAGGAACTCCTTTTGTAACTTGAAGAACAGGGCGAAGTTCATTGAGTGCAGCTCGGAAGAAATGATGTGTGGTCCTAGGTTTTTTTAGTTCCTTCTTGAATCCCATCTTTCTTGGGCAGGGTCAGGCTGAGCCACTTTGAACTCAATCTCTCTTCTGCTCTTTTTTCTTAGCCCTGATTTTAGGCATTGTTTCTGAGATAGGCCTTGATCTTGTGTTCCTCCAATAATGGGTGTTGCTTTCTGTCAACTTCCAGAGCAAGAGTTTTCTTTCCAATGTCCTCGAACATCTTTTTCATGTTTAAGAAAGATGTACTCTGCCCACTAGAAGCAAACACTGAAGTGGTAGAAGACACAGCTATCTGCAAACCTTGCCTCTTCTAGCCTTTGGCCACAATTCTTTGGCCCATATTTTATACCTCTGGCTCCCTGGGCCATGCAGACACCTCACCATCCTGCTTTTTTATACTTGAGAGACATTCAGGATACTTTCTCTCTTCTCCTAAAAGAGAGTACAGCGTGGCAGTTACTGAAGCCTTCCCCCCTTTGCAAACAGTCACTATAAAATCTTGGGCATCTGGGGTTCTCTGTCTGTCACGTTTGGGTGGAAGGCCAGGCAAAATGTAGAGGAAAATAGTTAGAGGAAGAAGAAGACATTAGTGGCAAGGTGAGAGTGCAGGAAATAAGAGATTCATGTGAATTTTTTAAATTTCAGTGAGAAACAAGTTGGCACACTTCATTTCCTATTAACAGAACAGACGGTACAGTTTTTTAAAAAGTGTAGTCCAGAAACTGCTATGCATTCTGTACCTGAAGAGAATAATCTTAAATATAATTTCTCAATGTGTCTCATGTCCTATTTTCTCATTTATATCAATTATTAGTGTGTATGTAGAACATAGACTGCTTTTAAATGCTCTGGTTTTTCTATGTATTTTTTCCCTTGTCATATTTTTACAAAATTCAACATTGTAATATATATTGCTTATTTTTCTCTTGCTAATAGTTTATTTTACAGCGTTATGGACTAACTTGACTGATGTGTTTTAGTGGTTAGTGGAAGAGGAGTCCATAAAAAGACATGATGGTGAGTTGTATTGTGCATCCAAGTCTAAGGAACAGATGTCTGCAGTCGGCCCATCTTGGCCTTGATGGGCCGTGTTCTTTTTCTCCTAGTGAGTGCTTTTCTCACTAACTTCTCTTGTAACTGTGATAAAGTGTATTAGGGCTTAGTTTTTAATGATTTATATGTGAACTTATCTGGTTTGGGAGAGGAAATGTTACATTTAGTTTAAGGCCTGTCTAGTTTGGGGTTGCTACAATTCCTTTCCTTGGTTGTAAGATTTAGGAATCACTTGATCAATCTCTCCAGGGACTTTTCTAATGCTATTAAGTAGTAGCGTGTGATACAAGATGCCAAGAGCCCACAAGAAGATAAACTTTAGATGAGACCACCAAAGACAAATATTGCATTTATGGACCAATTTCCCTATGCCTTTCAATAGTACTTCTAGTGCTTATTTCTGAATTTTGTAGCAATTGTGTATGGGAGGGTGATATGTGTATGAGAAGAAATTGGAAAAGTTGTGGCAGTTTAAGGATAGGCTTAAGCCTCATGAAATATTTCAAAGTTTCCTTTTTTTTCTTTGTGGTCAGCTTCATATCTCAAACAGCCTGCTTCCATGCTTTTTTTTTGTTGTTTTTGAGTTGGAGTCTCACTCTGTCACCCAGACTGGAGTGCAGTGGCCGCTCCTGGCCACTGCAGCCTCAACCTGCTGGGCTCTGGCGATCCTTCCGCCTCAGTCTTTTGAATGGCCGGAATTACAGGCATGTGCTACCACGCCCGGCTGATTTTTTGATTTATTGTAGAGATGAGGTCTCGCCAAGTTGCCCAGACGGGTCTCGAACACGTGGGCTCAGGCAATCTACTCACCTCAGCCTCCCAAAGCGCTGGGATTACAGGCTGAGCCACCGAGCCCGGCTTGCTTCCATGATATTAGTCTGTAAGTGAGACTGACAACATAAACTAAGTATCTTTAAACCAGAGCAGCCTCTTTTTCTCTATGTTCCCATGAAAATCAAGGATCCATAGCTACTACATGTTAGGGTGCATGGTTTAAGATGGGGAGGAGTTTGGTAAGATCAGTTCTGAATGCAATAAAATGTTTATATAGTATAATATTCACTTCTTACATTCAATTCTATGTAGGACAAATGTGTATTATAATTTGGCCTGTCCTGGACCTAATCGTTTATAACTATTTTCTTTCCACAGTTTCAGCCACTTAACTGGTGGCTCAGCCTGTAATCCCGCACCTTTGGGAGACTGGGGTGAGTGGATTGCCTGAGCCTGCGGGTTCGAGACCTGGGCAACTTGGTGAGACCTCATCTCTACAATAAATCAAAAATCAGCCGGGCGTGGTAGCGTGCACCTGTAGTTCCAGCTACTTGGAAGGCTGAGGTGGAAGGATCACTGGAGCCCAGCAGGTCGAGGCTGCAGTGGCCAGGAGCGGCCACTGCACTCCAGTCTGGGTGACAGAGTGAGACTCCAACTCAAAAGAAAAAACACACACAAAAATATATCTACTCTCAATATCATCTTAAACTCTGAACTACTTCTTCAGTGTACAAGGAAATACTAAAGTGCTTGAGTTCAGCACTCTGTAACTTAGCATGATGTTTCACCATGACCTAAGGCTTGAGTTCTTATAGTAAGGATGTTCCCTTGTCTTAGCGACCTATCCCTACATTTTTGACCCATCACGATTACTGGAACTTGTCATGGTATAATATATCCAGTCCCTCTACTGCTGAGGTTTGTTGTTGTTTACTCTCTACATAGTCTCTTTCGGTTTTATTAATGACTGGAATCCCTGAAACTCCTATGTGGTATATGGGACCCTACCATATACTGGTGGATTTGTTAGTATCAACTGCTTATCTTTTTGGTGCTCCAAATATTCCTTGCTATCTCTGTGTTTCCATTCTAGTGTGATATATACTTGTGACGGCAATCTTCTACCTCATGTTGGACTCATTCTTGTCCGAAGTCCTACTCTTTGTCAGTTCCTATACTGTCTAGAAATCCTATTATGCCTAGGTCTACATTGTGTCAACTATAGTTGAGTTTGTGCTTTTTTTTTTGAGTTGGGGTCTCATTCTGTTGCCCAGGCTGGAGTGCAGTGGCATGCTCATGGTCACTCCAGCATTGACCTGTTGGCCTTGGCAATCCTTCCACCTCAATCTTCCAGGTTGCTGGAACTACATGTGCACACTACCATTTCCAGTAATTTTTGATTTATTGTAGAGACAAGGTCTTGTTGGGTTGTCTAGGCTGGTCTTGAACCCACTGGCTCAATCTACTCGTCTTTGCCTCCCAAAGTGCTGGGATTACAGGCTGAACCACCGAGCCTGGTTGAGTTTGTTCTTACTCCAAGTTTCTGTCTTTTAGAAAATGAAAAGTAAGACCTATGTAGCTTTTCTAGCTTCTGATACATTTAGGTCATATTTTATATCTTGTCTTGTCTGTACACACTTGTAGCATTTCTATTTTTTAGCCACTACACTTATTGGATTTTTTCCTCTAAATTCCAAAAGATGATTTTATAAATAATGTCAACTTTTAATGTTTCAAATTGCTAGTTTGCAAATTATGTTATGCTAACTTGTCATTTATTTTCCAATTTTCTTTTTACTAATATTGACACATGCTTAGCAATGTGTGTTTAACTCTCAGAATTGTATAAGTTTGTGAATTTAAAATTGGCTGGAATATGACTGTCTCAAAAATGTTAATAAACTCAATGGTCTTTTTACCCATTTGTTCATTCTTTCATTAAATAACTCTGACCATCGTGATCCTCAGTTTACCCAACTCTAAAATGAATGTGACAATTACTAAAAATGTATGTAGTTTACTTTCATGAATTAGAAATTGAAACATATTCCGTGACCAGTCTGGGGAACTTGGCGAGACCTTGTTTCTACAATAAATAAAAAATTAGCTGGGCATGATAGTGTGCACCTGTAGTTCAGCTACTTGGAAAGCTGAGGTGTAAGGACAGCCTGAGCTCAGCAGGTCAACGCTGGGGTGACCATGAGCATGCGTGCCGGTGCACTTAAGCCTCGGCAACAGAGTAAGACTCCAACTCAAAAAAAAAAAAAAAAGAAAGAAAAGAAATTGAAACATAAAAATTATTTCAAAATCTGCTATCTTAATGACTTACCATTGAATCTGGAAGTTAATACTCTATTCTATCTTTAGACCTATTGTGGATCATGCTGTCCTTGTTGTTGCATTTGTAGCAGAATTTAAGGTTTCTCTAACAGAAAAAAGATGTGTTTGCCTGATACTGTGTAGAAATGTTGAACTTAAACTTCCATCTTAGTTATTTTTTGGTATTTCCTTTTACATAAATCCATGCTATCCATCTGTATCTAGCATAATACCTAGTATGTGAGAGGAATCCAGTAAAAGTCTGGCTATGAATGGGAGTGTGTGTTTACAAAATACTCCTTGGAGGGCAGTTAGGCAGTATCTTTCAATATTTTAAGTTTCTATGTCTTTTATTTTAGAAATTCTACTTCTAGGAATTTAGATATAGTTGCCTGTAGTATAATAATATTCATATGTCAGGATTTTGTTATTATTAAAAAATACCCCAGACTACAATGAAATGTTCATCAACATTGGTCTGGCTAAATAAATTGTCCTGTTTTAAAATATGTTACTTTACAGCCATTAAAAAACTAGAAAGGATGTACACTTAAATTTTCTAGGAAAACAGTGATCAAGATACATTATAGGATATGTATTATATGCTGCTTTTGTATAAAAGTAGAGGGTATACGTATATGTGAAAGAGAATATATACTATCGGCAAAATGTGAATGTAAGCACTTGGAAACATCTGGAAGGACACACTAGGCTTGACTTTTCATTTTATGAAATATGAACAGTGTATAGTCGTGTACGATCTCATCAAATGCACTAGCGACCCCTGGCTGAATGAGGGTGCTGTATCCACCAAAGCCTTGTTCACAAATCAAGCATCTCAGTAAGCAGTGTGGTTACACCGTCATGACGATGGGTGGTGGTACATGAGCGGTAGCAAAGCATTTGGGTGCTGCATGGAATGCCACTGAGATTCTGTCCAGGATCTTATCCTGGCACTAGGGTGTTGAACTGATACTTTTGGTTATCTTGGCATTTGGTTGGTGGCATTTTGAAGACCACATAAGCCAATGTCATCATGTTTGCAGTGGCTGGGGCCAAAGATTAAACTTTTCTGGATGCTTCTCAGCCAAGAGGAAAGGCAGAAACCATTTCCCCGAAAGGTAATCTGTCTTGCCACCTGGGCATGTCCCTCCAAGTTCATTGATTCTGGGCCTGGACTTTATATTCTATGGTCTGTGCCTCTGACTGTCACCGACATACACTTGGCCCGGCCAGCCCTTGCTTAGAGGCATTGTCCTTCACTGAGCTACCTGCAGGGGATGAAAGGGCCAATATCTGTCATGTTCTGTGACTGCTCCTTATTCTTTCAAAAGTGAGAATCTGGCCATTGCTCTCAGATAAAATACGAGCAGAACTGTTAGTGTTAGGGACACTCCTTACTTTAAAAAGTCGACCAGTTCCTTAAGTTATATTGCACAGAAAATATAACAATTTGAGTGAAGGAACTCACTAGTACCTCCCTAGTACCTCCCTGGAAAGTTGTGTATTTTCAGAAATCACAGTCTATGTTTGGGTAAACTGAGGTATTTGAGGCCAGTGCCATGGTAATAAAGCAAATAATTGTAAAGGCAAAGTAAAAGAGTTTATTCACATTTAGAACAGTGTCTAAGTGTGTCCCATGCATGCAAGAGCAGTGTGGCATCAGTAATTGAGGAAGGAGACCTTTTAACATTTTAACAAGGAGTCAGTGTAAAAGCATCTCTATCACCTGCGTTCCTAAATATCGATAACCTTGGTCTTGTGTTCTTGACATTGTCAGGCCACCAGTCCTGTGACTCCAGGTAGAGGATTGGTGGGCAGTCAAGAAAGGCTGATTACAATAGATTAGGTCAGTTTGGTATTATATAGCTGGAAAACAAATATCTAGAAAAGAGCAGTAAGCAGTATAAGACGTAGTTGGGAATTTCAAAACAGTTGTCAATTGCTAGCCTCAGAAAGCTGGTTCTGTCCTTGGCTAATGATTAGGGAGTAAGGCATAAAATAAACAGCTAGCAAAATATGACACAGCCTAAGCAATGTTAAAATGGCTGTTATTTAAGCTCAGAGGATATATGATTAAAATTAATAAGTAATTTCATAGGTGATGAAGAAAAGGAAGAATTCAAACATAAACTCAGCTCATTCTCTCTGTTTTTGGAGGGTAAAATATACCTAACATAATATGAATATAAAATGTACAACACAAAGAGTGTACCATGAATAATGTAAACTATATGGACTTTGGTTAATGATGTGTCAAGCTGGTTCATGACATAACAAATGGACCCAAGTTCATGGTATGGGAGGCTGTTTGATATGGGGGAGGAAAAGTAAATGTGGTAACTGTCCTTTTGGTTTTGGATTTTCTGTGACCTATAACTGTTCTACAAGGCAGTTAAAGTTAGAAGCAGAAAGCTTGAAGACCAGATGCCTTAATTAATTGAGCAAATGTGTATTGAGTATTATGCTCATGGATCAATATCAGGTATGGGTATACCACAATGAAAAAGAATACCCAGTTCCTGTTGTTTTAAATCTTTCATGGATGAAGACTTAGAGTAATCAGAAAGAACACAAATCACTAAAAGATGAGTAAGATTTTAAGGGGGAGTATAGGTGCACTTCAAATATCAAAACACCAAAACAGCCTATCTGGAACATTAGTAGGGATGGGAATTCTATAAAGCAGAAATGGACTGTATGCTAAAGAAAAATTATTCCTATTGTTTAAATTGGCTATGAAGCCATTGGGGACAAATCAAATTTGCAAAGTAGATTCATAGATGCAAAAATCCTCAACAAGATTCTAGCATATCAGATCCAAAAATGCATCTAAAAAATTATCCACCATGACCAAGTAGGCTTCATACTCAGGGTGCAGGGCTGGTTCAACATTCGAAAGATCATAAGTGGATTTAAATACATCAACAGGTGTAAAAACAAGAACCACATGATCATATCATTAGATGCAGAAAAAGTTTTTGATAACACCCAGCATCCCTTCTTGATAAAAAAAAAAAAAGCCGGGCTCGGTGGCTCAGCCTGTAATCCTGCACCTTTGGGAGGCTGAGGTGAGTGGATTGCCTGAGCCCGCGGGTTCGAGACCCGCCTGGGAAACTTGGTGAGACCTCATCTCTACAATAAATCAAAAAATCAGCCAGGCATGGTAGCGCGCGCCTGTAATTCCGGCTACTCGGAAGGCTGAGGTGGAAGGATCGCTGGAGCCCTGCCGGTCGCGGGTGGGGTGGCACGCCAGTCGGGGTGACCGGGTGCGACTCCAACTCAAAAAAAAAAAAAAAAAAATCAAACACCTAGATAAAGAAGGAACACACCTCAAAATAGTAAGTGCCATCTATGATAAATCCACAACTAACATGTTGCCAAATGGAAGGAACTCGAAACATTTCCCCTGAAAACTGGAGCAAGACAAATCTGCCCACTCTCATCCCTCTTGTTCAACCTTGTGTTGGAAGTCCTAGCTAGAGCAAATAGACAAGAGAAGGAAATTAGAGGTATCCAAATAGAAAAAGAGGAAGTCAAGTTATCCCACTTTGCTGATGATATGATCCTATACCTGGAAAATCCAAAAGAATCTGTCAAAAGCCTGCTTCCACTGATAAAGGACTTTGGTAAAGTCTCACGGTACAAAATAAATGTACAAAAGACAGTTGCATTCATCAACAAGCAGTCAGAGAACCAAATAAAAAGCACAATCCCATTCACAATAGCCACACAAAAGAAATACCTCAGCATCTTCCTAACCAGAGTAGTGAAAGACCTTTACAATGAGAACTACAAAACACTGCTCAAAGAAATCCAAGAAGACACAAACAAATGGAAAAATGTTTCATGCTCGTGGCTAGGAAGAATCAACATTGTTAGGATGTCTATCCTACCAAAGGCAATCTACAGATTCAACAAAATAACCATTAAATTACCAACGTCATTCTTCTCAGACCTAGAAATGACAGTACAGAAATTCATATGGAAACATCAATGATCACAAATAGCCAAAATGATCCTTAGCAAAAGAAACAAAGTAGGAGGTATCACACTTCTTAGGCTTCAAACTTTACTATAAGGCTACAATAATCAAAAAGCCTGGTATTGGTAAAAGAACAGGCATAAGGACCAATGAAACAGGATAGAGATTCCAGAAGCAAAGTCTCAATTTCTCAACCAACTCATCTTTGACAAAGTCTCCACAACAACCATTGGGGAGAAGAGAACCTATTCAGTAAATTGTGCTGGGAAAACTGGCTGATCACATGCAGAAGATTGAAATAGGACCCCTACCTATCCCCATACACAAAAATTAGCTCTAAATGGATCAAAGACCTCAACATAAAGCCTGAGACTATAAGAATCTTAGAAAATGCAGGGTGCATTCTTGTGGAAATTGGAACAGGCAACCAATTCCTGATCAAGACCCCAAGACCCATACCATAAGAGAAAAGAGAGACAAGTGTGATTTCATCAAGATTCTGCAAAGCAAAAGAAATCATTAAGAGAGCAGGGAGACCACCCACAGAATGGGAAAAATATTTGCCAACTGTATATCTGACAAAGTCCTTACATCTAGGATCTACAAGAAACTCAAATATGCTGAAAGGAAAAAAACAAAAACAAAAAACAGCCCCATTAAAAGGTGGGCAAAAGACATGAATAGACACTTTTCAAAAGAAAATATATGGGAGCCAACAGACACATGAAAAACTGCACAGCATCACTAATCATTAGAGAAATGCAAATCAAAATCACATTGAAATATCACCTAACCCCAGTAAGAAAGGCCATCATTAATAAAACAAACAACAGATGCTGGTGAGGATGTAGAGAAAAAGGAATGCTTCTACACTGTTGGTAGAAAGGCAAACTAGTGCAAGCTCTTTGGAAGACAGTGTGACCATTTCTGAAAGAACTAGAAATTGACCTTCCATATGACCCATCAATACCCCTACTGGGAATATACCCCAGAGGAACTCAAGTTGTTCTACCAAAAAGACACGTACACACACGTTTGGTGCAGCTATATTCACAATACCAAAAACATGTAACTAGCCATGCTGCCCATCAAAGCTGGACTGGATTTTTAAAAATGTACATAAATAAGGACAAACATATGGACATTGTAGCAACTTGGAGGGTTTTAGAGCTTATCATACTCAGTGATCTATCACAGAAACAAAGAACAGAGTACCATGTGATCTCACTCATAAGTGGACCTTGACCAATTATCATAATACTATAAGAAAGCGATTGGCAGTAGTGGGAAACTGCTGGGTGGGGGTGGGATTGGCAATTGAGGGAAATTGCCAGGGGAGGGAGGGGCATACCTCATCAACAAGGGTACCTGCATGATAAGCATTTGTGTACCTAACCCTGAATTGTACCCCACATCTTTAAAATAAAGAAAAAAAGCAAAGAAGGAAAAACATGTATAATCAGGGATCTGCCATTTTAAAATGGGCTAATATTATTAACATATGTTTTTAACTTGCTTTTATTCCAACTTTGTTAGAGTACTAACTTTACCAGACACATCACAAGCTGGTTTTTCCCCTTTACAACACTCAAATAACAAGATCACCAAATTCAAGCCTAACCTATTTTATTTTCACTTACTATAAATGATCAATAAACAAGGATTTTTAAAAATTCAGTTTTTGGGAGAGTAAGAAACATATTCTGGTAGCTGACAGAAATGCTGATTGGTATAAACTCCCTGGAGTGAAATTTGTCAATTAATGTTGCCCCCAACCCCCAGTGAGTCCAACAGGGACAGCACAGTGGCAGAGATGCAGAACAATAATAACATCCAGAGACAGTGGATGTTATTGGAGACTTACAGGGTGTCCTGGGGTGACTCACTGGACAGGAAAAAATCCACTAGTGCTTGTTGTAAGCATGCTGATTATAGAGTGACTTTCACGTAGCAGCCGGTACTACAGGCTGAAGAACTACATAGCTTCAAACAAAGGGCCTGGGTTCCTTGTGCCATGTGTGGCAGGCTGGGTAAGGCTGGAGTCCTGGATTGGTAAGCAGAATTAAACACACAGTAATGAATTCAGAAAGACAGATTTATTAAAGTGAGGATACATTGTGAAGGGCACGACTAGCTAAACAGCAGAGAGAATGTCTGCTATCTGCAATGAGGCAGGGGCTAGAGGGTTGTTTTTATAGGAGGGATGTCAGGGTTTAGTGAGCCAGGAATTGTCTTTGGGAAAAGTCTCCAAAAGAAAATTTCCAGAGATTCCTGAAGAGTCTGGTTGATTATGGTGTTTGGTTTCTTTAACATGTGGTTAGTAAACAGTATTAGTTAACAAGCACCAAATGGTTAACTGCTTTTTGTTTACTGCAAATGTTTTACAGCTGGCAAACCAGCTTCACAGCTTTTGCTGTTATCAGTAAGTATCTTTGTAACATTTGTAACATCTCATCCTGGGATTTCCTTCCTGTGTTGTCCAGGCTGGTCTCAAACTTCTGACCTCCAGCAATCCTCCCACCTCAGCTTCTTAAATTGCTAGGATTAGAGGCATGAGCCAGCGAACCCAGGAGGGAAAATAATTCTTTTTTGGGGGGGGAGGGTGGAAAGGAGGGAAAGGTCTTTGCTCTGCTGCTCAGGCCTGGAGTGTGCAGCCGTGCGACCATGGCACATTGTAGCCTCGAGCTCCTGGGCTCAAGCGATCCTCTAGCCTCAGCCACTAAAGTAGGAAGACTACAGGTGTACACCTCCATACCCGACTAATTTTTATTTTTTTATAGAGCTGAGAGTCTGACCATATTGCCCAGAATGGTCAAAAAAGGGAAAAGTATTCTCTTTTTTGAATTGGAGTATCACTTTATCTCCCAGGCTGTAGTGGCCGTGGCACGCTCACAGCCACCACAGCCTTGACCTGCCGGGCTCAGGCGATCTTTCAGCCCCAGCCTTCTAAGCAGTTGAAACTACAGGCGGGCGCTACGACGCCAGTCTAGTTTTTTTGTTTTTGTCTTTGTTTTTTTTATTTTTAATTGAGGAGCCGAGGTCTCACCCAGTTGCCCAGGCTGGTCTCGAACCTCTGGGCTCAGGCAAGCCTCTAACAGCAGGACCAGTGCCAGGGAAG